>BQNB010051148.1:0-41149 GCA_026074375.1 Tanacetum coccineum
ATCTTCGGCTTCGATCAAGGTGAGTTCATAGCCTCACTTTTTTAAGTGTTTTAAATATTTTAAACCCGCGAGGGGGATACTTGTTGTTTATGAAAATAAGAACGCAATATGTTTTGATACTAAATATGATTCCATTCACTATTGAGTATATGCCTTTTACTGTGTGACCGTTAGTTGCCTAGTTGCAGTTGAACGCTAATGCATTAAATAGATCTATTGGGTTTGACAACCATGTCCAATGTTTGAATCAGTTGTGAGCACCTTGTAACAGACATTTTGTAGTTAGTATTAGGAGAAGTGACATACTTCTCGGACATTATTTTATCCTACGGGATGAATGTGTTAAGTTTCGGTACATGGGCTCAATTAGTTGGAAATCAATATTTTTATAACATGTCTTACGAGAATTGTTATATGTTTTGCTGAACCAAATATGCGTTCTAACTGTTATTTGCAAACTCTATGAATTCACTCAACGTTTTGTTGACCTTTTTAAGCATGTATCTCAGGTTTATTGCTGTTGATGGCTGGACGGGACGGAAGATATCAAGGACGGTGTCTCGGTGAGGTAGTGTCATAAACTAAAACAATGTTTTAGAAACCAAGTCGTGTTTTGACTTTTAGAAATAAATTTCTACGTTGGTATTGAGACCTATTTAACTCTGATCTTTCTAATAAATGAAATAGATTTTGTGCTATAAACGTATCTTTGAATGTGTACTAGGACTCGTGTGCATGTATTATGAAGTAGTACCCCAAATGTTGTATTCCGTTGCGTATCGTAGTTTGGGGGTTGTTACAGAATGGTATTAGAGCACGAGTTGTAGTGTACTAAGTCGTTTTACAAAACTTGGACTACAACTATTTTCGGATATTTTCACGAGTCTTTCATCGTTGTCCGATATCCGCGCGCACATCAATCCTGATCATTAGAAGCCTTATGTGATATATTTGATTGCATATTATATGTGTAACCAAATTGTGGGATAAACCTTGATAAAAATTAATGATTAAAGTAAGTATATATACATACGCATCTAGACTAATGATTAAGGTTAAATACACGTAATTTGATATACGCATCTCGCGGAAGAAAAAAAAACTTAAAAATCTCTGTATGCATTTGATGCAATGTTTATAAAACCATCCTAGGTTGTGAAAGAGTATGAATATTTGTCATATGATTAAAAATATGTATAATGGCTACTAATATAAGTATTTCTTTTCTTTTGTAGTGTCATGGGCGAACCGTTGTCACCCGATTGCGTATTTGATTTCCCTATTGATGAGCCACATCCTGCATACGATTTCTTTGCACCTGCACCGTTACCTGGGTATGCTGGTAACCCGAATAACAACAATGGGTGGCTGACGGCGGATGATTACTTACTTGGAGAGCTACAGAGGGCTGTGGTGGACGAGAGCAGATGGTTTGTGCCTGCCGTGAGAGGTCCGCTGAGCCCGTATTGAGGTGGAGGGAGGAGCCGGTGACGTCTACGAGTAGATTGATGTAGTAGAGGGGCAGATGGATGCTCCAACGTTGGACATGGAGGAGGATTTGGCTGTGCCATTTTATGATGACTTTGAGGATGACGCCTCCGATGGGTTTGGTGAGGAGGAGGTCTGGGAGGTAAATGAGGATTGGTTGATGGCTCCTACTACACCACCTCCAAGTGCGAGCTGGGTCGGCCCCCAACCGCCTAGCGTTTATGAGGTAGGAGGTCCATCTACTGCGGTTGCTGAGGGACTGTCTTTTCCTCAGGTAGCCCCAGGACTTCCTGTGCCTTCGTCCGTGATTGAGGGCATGAGTACCCGTCTGGATAACCTAGAGTACGGGCATGGGCAGTTAGTGCAGAGGGTTATTGATTCGTAAGAATCTATACACGTAAAATATAATATATGATACGATAGAAAATTACCAATTTACCCTTGAGGACAAAGGTAAAAAGACAATTCTTCAAAATATATATAATATAATATAATACATATTAACCGGAAGTAGGATTCCCGGCCGTTCCTCCCCAATGGATTTAATAAAATGATATCCACGTTTGAGCTCGGAACAATGATTTTGAATAGAAATAAGGATGATTTGATTAGCTAACTTTTTAAAAAGTTAAAATTTATCAAACTCTAAAACAATTAAGTAAGAGAGACAAATAACAGGAAATTAAAATTTAACTAAAAACGCAAAAAAAAACGGAACCCTTAATCAGAGGTTAAAAACCCTAAATTTAAAAATAAACCTACGTTAATTTTTTTTTTAAATGGACTCTATTTGACTAAAAAGTAAGTTAAAGAAAACTAGAACAAAAACGGAGTTGAAATGAGCTTTAAAACACGAAAAACGATAACAAGAAGACAAATCCCGTTTTTTAAAAATCGAAATTTTGCAAATTAGACTCTACGAAAGCAAAACTAATTTTCCTATGAACTTTATGATAAAATAAAATTTTCTAAAACAGAGTTTTATTTTTTTGATATTATTTATACAATTTTTTTTTATGATTTTTTAAAGTTTTTAATGAAAATTAAATGTTAAAAAATACTAAACGAACTATAAAAATTCTAGAAAAATTACAGAAAATAGCTTATACTAATTAAAACCTAGGAAAAATAAGCCCGAGATCACAGCTTATTGAATAAGATGTGAAATAAGCTGGAACAGCTTATAAGGCTTATTGGGCCAAAACGTGTATAAAGATTAACTTGTGTGAGAGTCTAACGGAAAAGACCCAAGGGCACAGCGGTAGTGTGTGGTGTGTTATAAAGGGTTGAGGTGTTGAGGTCGGGGGTTCGAGTCTTGCTCACCCCCGACTTCCACTTCCCCCTTTTTTTAAAAAAAACTTAAAGAATAACAGTTGTTTAGCACTTGAAAATAAGCATTTTTAATAAAAGAAACTTTTTTATAAAAAACACTAAATAAGCTGTTTAAACAGCTTATAAACTAACAGCAACTACTTAACAACTTTTTTTTTCTTAAACTAATTAAGCTATAAGACTTATTAAGCTAAAATAAGCTAAACCTAAGTTACTAAACTAAATAGAATTAAAAATAAGCAAGGGATAAGCTAAAAACTAAATAAGCACTTATGCAAATCCAAAAACCAAACAAGCCCTAATAGCTACTTTAAGCCTAAAAATAAGCTAGCAAATAAGCACTTCAGAAGGTGAGACTTGGTTTTCCTCAAAACTTGACTTAAATTCTACTAGAAAATGTTTTTCAAAAGAGCTTTAAACAACAAGAGGCTTTATTAAAAAGAGCTTGTGAAATAGCTGTTACAGGAAGTGGGCTTTTGAAAACTAAAAAGCTATTTTTCATTTAATTGATTGCACACAACTCAACTTAAGCTCATTTTTAAAAACAAAAGCTAAACCTGAAAGCTTATAACATGTAGAAGTTAATTATGAACAGCTAAATTAACCAAAAACACTATAGGACTCCTAAATTTAATGATCAAAACAGTAAACTCAGAAATAAGCACTTTACGACTAAAAACTAAATAAAGCTATAACCTAGAAATAAGCTAAAACAGAAGCTCATTTTTAAAAACATAATAACCTAGCACCATATGCATAAAATTCAAATTATAAAAGCAAATACTATAAGCTAAAAATCTAAACTTAGAAGCTAGGATCTACTTGCTACTGTTTTTGGCTTTTTGAGATTTTTATGAACTTTTAAAAGCTAATGCTTCCTAGTGAAAATAAGCTAGAATATTTGGAAACAAAATAATAAAAACCAACTTATCTTACCTATAATCCTAATCTATAAGCTTACTTAATCATAACAAGTAAAATCTACTTAAATACTAAAATAAATCAAAAAGGACTGTAGTTTAAACCTGCAGTACCTTACTGAGATGCACCTTGGCCAAAAAGGGTGAAACCCAAATGCAGGTAACCTTAATGGTCAATCCTGCAATACATATACTCAATGAGTGTATGTTGACACACACAAACAAGATCCAAGCTCTCTAAAGCTAGGATCAATAAGATCTTTATCAAATTTTTCTTAAAAACTCCCCTGGTGCCAGATTAACATAATAAGCTTAAATTTTTAGAAATTTTAAGTCTAACTTTTGAAAATGCACTAACTGTTGATTTTAAATGATAATAAAACTATCTCACACAAATTACAAAACTCAGTTTGACTTTAAGTGGTCAAACTTTGTTATTCCAAACACTCCTTTAAAATTGCCAATTTAAACTTAAGCTTATGAAATTAAAATCCAGTTAACAAAACCTTATTACCAGATATCAAATAGCTTATTACAAACTTAATAAACAAATATCAATCAGCAAATAAGCTAGAATCCATAAGCTACACATTACTCTAATATTTTTGGATTTTTTTGGTTTTTAAGACTATCTATGAAAAATTAATATAAAAACTAAAAAACAGATATTCAAACTCACTTAATAAGCACAATAAGACAATTTTAAACACTAATTAGCTAATGAATAAGCAGGATAAGCAAATTAAGCAGACTTAAGCTAGAAATTTAAGAACAAAAGCAATAAATGGAAACTTACAGAAAACCTTAGCTTAACAAAGGTTGAATAAGCTCAAATGAGCAGTCTACAAGCTCTGGCTTATCCTAAGATAAGCCAGTATAAGTCCATATGAGCTCTTCCCTTTTAAGCTCATCTTCCAATTGTCACAGTCCAATAGCATAGGTAATTAAGCTTATTTAGAAGTTTAGTAATTAAAAGAATAATTAAGCTCAATCACAAGCTTAGAGACTTGTGAGAGCTTGCAAGAGCTTCTGATGAGCTTTAGAAATAGTAGTAAACATTGAGCTTATTGAGAGCTTATGAGTAAAAAAACAGCTTATAAAAACTAAAAGTTTGATTTTATTAATAACTAAAAGAGATTACAATGCTTTGGAAAATGAATTACAAAAGCTTTAATGAAAATTACATTTAAAGGAAAATTGCATAAGCTAAAACTAAATTAAGCTAAATTTCTAAAAGCTAAAAACTAGGTGTCGTGTGTGTGTGAGAGTGAAGGGCTATTTATAGCCATCTTCTGAATCTTCTAGGCTCCTTGGTTGTTACACGCTCCTTCCTCTTTTGGCCCTTAGATCATATCAATCATTGGATGCTTAATTTGGGACGTTGGATCACACTACTTCACACGGAGGTGCCAAGCGTGGCATCCGTGAGTGTGACCAGCTAGTGTGCTAGATTTGTGAGTAAGATTAGTACAAATCCCCTCATTCCTTGTGATTCTTACTTGCCACCGTGTCATTCTTTCTTGGGTTTGGCCAATCAGACGCTTGAATGACGTTTTAAACCCTGGCCATGTTGTACTTTGCTACTTGAATTGTTGATCCACATGGCCAATTACCATTTGCCCCTTGTTTTTTTATCCAGGTTAATTTGGGGAAGGAGATGAACAGTAAAACTGTTTCTCCCGCCCCTTTTTTAACTTATAAAGGGTGCGTTTGATTATTTTGACCTGGGTTTGGGCCGGGTTATAAGGGATTTTGGCCCGGGCTTTGGTTGGATTTGTTATATGAAAAATTAACTGGGCGATAACTCTATTAATAAGAAGTTAACACCGTTAGGGCTTTAAAGGCTTTTATGAATTTTGGTGAATTATGAGGGACTGTTTGGTAATTTTGGGATTTTTGTCTTGTTGTGACTTTGACCAAGGGTTGACTGAGGGTTGACCACTGCTGACTTTTTAACCTTTTTGTAGAAAACTTCCGGCTCTTTGTGTGCTCTTCCGTTCCCGTGTTCGTTTTTTGCCCGGTTTTAACCGTTTTTTGTAATTTTTGCTTTATCCGTACCTACACAATAAGAAAGACAAAACAAGCAATATACAAGCCTTTTATGCACAGTTTTGGTCTTTTTAGGGTCTATTTTTGTATAAAACGGATATGTGTAACACATATCAAAATTCCCCAAACTAAGCGATTGCATGTCCTCACGCAAGGTTATATGCCTTATAACCAAATACCTCAAAATTCCCCAAACTAAACCTTTGAAAAGTAGCAAAGATTTTTTATGTGGAGAGAGTTAAGATATCACAAGTTATAAAACACCCCTATTTCCCATTTTTTCTAAAACCTCTTTTTCATTTTTTTTTTATATTCGAGAAATAAGATAGTTAGATAATTTTGACTTTCGTTATTTCCATAACTGTTAGGGATCATAGAACAAGATGCATTTCGATTCCGAGAATGCCCCAAAAAGGATAAATTCATCGTTCCCGACTTTTCACTTATCCAAACCAAGCTTAAAACAAAATCACAGCTAAATATCAGTAAGGATGCTAACACTACTCATATTTGCAAATTGTGGATCATTTTACTCCGACATTTATTATATCTTTAAGTGCGTGTGCTATCATTGAATTTCACCATTGATCAACTTTTTTTGCACATACTAGGTATTATACGTTCCACCTAGAATAATGATTTTAATGGCGAGATCAACCATGTAGCGTCTTCGTCTCGGCACATCCCACCCTTACAGCAAGTGACCAGGCTTTTGACACCGCCACAGAGACTATATCGGGACTCACGACCTTAGGTTTCAGAAAACTATCAGGGTTACTCGAATATTCCTGGCTTTATAAAATAGAGTGTCAAAGTGCAAAAGCATATTTGAATTTAACAAAAAAAGTCAATTATTAATTTAATTTAACTATTTAGACATTTATGCAATTGTAACCCTCGACCTTTTAGAAGGCTGCAACATCGGTTGTGAGCCGGCAAGATGCAGCAAACTTTTATCAGTCTTGACTTTATTCTTACTATGGCATTCTTTAGAAGACACCACATCGGTTATGAGCCGAAGAGGTAGTAACTTTTACAACCCACCATCCCCCCCCCCTTCCTTACCCTCCCCCCATCCAGCTTTATTATTATATTTTATCAATTTTTTATAACTTTTTATTTTTTTATTATTTTTTTTATATATATTTTTTTATTTAAAGAAGACTTCTTTTTGAAAAATTCAAGTATAAATTTGAATTAAGACTAAAATTTTTGCTATATATATTACATAAAAATTGTTGATTTAAGTTTAATCTCCAAAAACTGCAAGTAATTAACCCGATATAAGACTTATGGGAGAAAAAAGCAACAAATTACATACATGACTCTTAAGCATTCCAAATAATCCTTGTTTAGCATCCTACTCATACTTAACTCTATCATTTTTTGTTCTTCGCGAATTAGCGAACGCTTAGCCTAAAAGTTAAAGAACAAGCTAGAGCTCAACACGCTCGATCGGGTCAAAATTTACTCTTATTCTTACCCAGCAAGAAAGTCAAAATTGTGACAAAAACACTTATTTTATTTTTGAAATTTTTAAAATTTTTCATTTTTTTGAAAATTTTGTGGGAAAAACGGGGTACGTGAGAACAATGGCAAAAAGTAGGTAAGATCATATCGAAGATATACTACCCCATACTAAAATCAAACATTGTCCTCAATGTTTCCTAGCCTAAGACTTAAAAACCCCATACTAGAACTCAAAAAGTCTACTGTTTAATTCAAACATGAAGAAAGTATCACAAAAATCTTTAGCCATTTATCAAGTGTGCTATAAGATAAATGTTAGTCGATAATAATCTTTAGGATATCGGATTTCCCCAAACTAATGGCAAGCAAAGGCTAGGAAGCTCGAGTGGACCGGGACAAAACACCAAACACGAGAGTCTTTAGAAAATTTGGGTCTATCCTGCAAACAATCACAAGTACAAACAACAAACACAAAGAACGGAAGAGTACAAGCCTCCTCACAACACATTAGAAGCTAAAAAGAAAAATAGAAAATGGATAAGCATGGGGTGCCTCCCACGAAGCGCTTTATTTTTGGTAACCGAGTCACATAGCTTGACTCGATCCCTGAATTCATTCGTCCTTAGGGAAAGTTTGGAGATCCGGGACAACCATGGTTGGTGTGTCCCCTCCGAAGTAGTGCTTAAGTCGGTGGCAGTTCACTTTGAAGTTTGATCCGTCAGAGTGAGATAATTTTGTAGTGCCATATGGAAAAACTTCAGTTATGGTGAAAGGGCCGGACCATCGGGTTTTAAGCTTTCCCGAGAATATCTTTAAACGAGAGTTGAAAAGCAAGACTTGATCACCAACATTGAAAATGCGGTTTTTGATCTTTGAGTCGTGAAGCTCTTGTCCTCTCCTTATAAATCAAAGAATTCTCATAAGCTTATCATAAGCTCTTAATTCATTAAGTGGCAGCTTTAAGGGTGATCACCCACGGTTTTTAAGATCAAAATTAAGCATGATTTTAAAGCCCAGTACGCTCTATGCTCTAATTCGATAGGTAGATGACACGGCTTTCCATATACGAGCTTGTAAGGTGTGCAACCAATTGGTGTCTTATAAGCGGTACGAAATGCCCCACAGAGTGTCATCAAGCCTATCGGACCATGAGGCATGGTTTTCTCCAACAAAATGTTCTTTCTAAAATATGTTTTAACCCTCGATTCTACGACCTCGACCTTGACCACATCGTTTGAGGGTGGTAGCAAGTTTAGAAAGACGATGAGCTGACCCCATACTTAGACCGTTACTGTACAAAATTGCATTACAGAAATGTGGTCCCACATCGCTTCTGATAGCTCTTAGGGT
Source organism: Tanacetum coccineum (assembly GCA_026074375.1). Taxonomy (NCBI): domain Eukaryota; kingdom Viridiplantae; phylum Streptophyta; class Magnoliopsida; order Asterales; family Asteraceae; genus Tanacetum; species Tanacetum coccineum. Next base: position 8,610 of record BQNB010051148.1, read on the forward strand.
GTACCGAACCGGGCGAAAAGAGATTTCAAAAAACTTAACTACAACTCTGCATCATTGGTGGGGAGCCTTGGCTTCACCCCTTTTGAAAGATATCACCCATCTAGAGTATGTACTTATTTCCTCTAGATGACGGAAATGGTCCCATAAAGTCTATGCCCCAGACATCAAAGATTTCACACACTTGGATGGAATTTTGTGGCATCTCATCTCGTTGTGAAATTTTTCCCTGACGCTGGCATGAGTCACAGTTTTTGACTAACTCATGGGCATCTTTGTAGATTGTGGGCCAAAAGAATCTGGAGTCAAAAACCTTTTTGGCGGTGTAGTTGGCACCGTAATGTCCCCCGGTGGGAATGTCGACAGCTTCTTGGCCTGAAACACATCGCCGGATCACTTGATCCGCACAGGTTTTGAATAGAAAAGGGTCGTCCCAAAAATAGTGTTTGACATCTTTGAAAAATTTGTTTTTCTGTTGAGTTGACATTCCTTTGATAATGAAATTCCCCGCGTGGTAATTTGCATAATCGGCAAACCACGGGGTACTTGGGTCACCACGAGAAGTCACCATATTAAGTGTTTCGAGAGGAAAATTTTCATTAATTTCCTTTGGATCGAAAACATTTTCATACGGGTTTTCTAATCTGGACAAATGATCGGCTGCGTAGTTCTCAGCTCCCTTCGTATCAATTACTTTAAAATCGAATTCCTGAAGGAGTAGAACCCATCTTAGCAATCTTGCTTTGGCATCTTTCTTAGCAAAAAGGTACTTAAGGGCGGAATGGTCCGTATACACTATGCTTTTATTCATGATGAGGTATGACCGGAATTTTTCAAAAGCATACACCACAGCCAACATTTTATTTTCTGTTGTGGTTTTAAGTTCGATTCTGCCTCGGCATCGTTTTGCTTTGCATATACATTATCGGCCTAAGATGCTTCTCAATTCGTTGCCCCAAACCGCACCTATGGCATAGACTGCTACACGCACGATAACTCAAAGGGGTGTTGGTCCCAGTTAGGAGCAATTAGAATTGGAGCTTCGGTTAATTTCTTCTTTAAGGTCTGAAAAGCTTGAACGCATTCCTCTGAGAAAATAAAAGGAGTGTTTTTCTCAAGGAGATGTGTCATGGGTCGAGAAATCTTTGAAAAGTCCTTGATAAATCTACGGTAAAAACCTGCATGTCCGAGAAAACTCCTAATACCCTTGACGGTAGTTGGGTGAGGTAATTTAGCAATGACGTCTATTTTGGCTTTGTCGACTTCTATTCCTTTCTTTGAAATTTTGTCCCGTAACGATGCCTTCTTTCACCTATAAAATGGTTTATTCCCCAATTTAGAGCTACGTTTAGTGTCTTTACACCATTTTAAGCATCTTTTCTAAATTGGAAAGGCACGTAGAAAAAGAATTTCCAAAAACTGAAAAGTCATCCATGAAAACTTCCATTGTCTTTTCAATCATATCATGGAATATGGCCATCATACACCTCTGGAACGTGCCTGGTGCATTGCATAAACCAAAAGGCATGCGACGATAAGCAAACGTTCCGTATGGGCAGGTGAATGTGGTTTTTTCCTGATCTTTCAGATCGATTGGTATTTGAAAATAACCTGAGAAACCATCAAGGAAACAATAGTATTCATTTTCCTGCGAGTCTCTCAAGCATTTGATCCATGAACGGACAAAGGGAAGTGGCTCCCGGGTGGATTCGTTCAACTTACATAATCAATACATACACTCCCATCCATAACCAAGTCTAGTCGGTACTAACTCATTTTCATCATTGGTCACTACGGTCATCCCTCCTTTCTTTGGCACACAGTGCACTGGGCTCACCCAAGGACTATCCGAGATTGGGTAGATCAATCCAGCGTCAAGAAGTTTTTCAACCTCTTTCTTAATGACATCATGGATCTTTGGATTAACCCTTCTCTGATGTTGGACCGCTGGTTCATAGTCTTCTTCCATTAGAATTTTATGAGAACAAAATTCCCGGGTTTTGTGTATTTTTAAAATAAACCCCCCCCCCCCTTAATGTCGGAAAGTTTCCAAGCAATTGCTTGCTTTCGGGACTTTAGAACCTTTATGAGAGCGGTCTTTTCATCGACACTCAAATCTTTGGCAATTATGACCGGCAACTTGTTGTTGTCTTCCAAAAATGCATATTCGAGATGAGGCGGTAAGTCCTTAAGTTCAACCTCAGGAGGTTCATCAATTGAAGTTTTGGCAGTTTTGGCTTCACAAATTTTAAGTTCCTTTCTGATTTCTGGCAAATAATTTTCTTGGTTTGGAGGTGGTGAAGGATCACTGTTAAGGAGTGCTTCGAGAATAAGAATGTCCCCCTCTGGGTCATAATAGGATTCATCAACTTCTGGTGGGAAAAAGGTTTTATTTTTAATTATTTGGATCATCGGCAACGCAAGAAAAGCATCAGCTTCTTCTAAAAGTAGAAAATCACTATCCCCGAAAGGAGTGAGAGTCGGAGAAGAATTTGAAACTATCGGGTCATTCTGGGAAAAAAAAAGTAAGGGATTTGCCACTGGCGATCACGTCTGAAAATCCTAGAACTTCCTGAGAATACTCTTCACAAGCTAATTCAACAACGTCGATTCGATTCGCCGTCATATCATTATAATTAACCGAGTATCTCGAAGTTTGATCAAGGTTATAAGTAATGGCCTCATTTCCTACTCTAAGGGTTAATTCACCTTCGTACACGTCTATCAAAGCACGACTGGTCTTAAGAAAACACCTCCCGAGAATTAGAGGTACTCGAGGGTCTGGTTCAAAATCTACGACCACAAAGTCGGCTGGAAACTGGAATACACCAACTTTAACGTTGACATCTTTAGCAATACCAATTGGTCGTGAGATCGAACGGTCCGCTAGTTCTAGTGTCATGCACGTTGGAGTCAGGTCTGGAAGGTTAAGCTTTTTCCACACGGAAAATGGCATGAGATTTATGCTTGCGCCAAGATCGGCCAAGGCTAAGCACTCATCCATTCCGGGAAATTTACATGGAATAAGGAATCTGCCGGGGTCACCAAGTTTTTCGGGTAACTTGTTAAGTATGACCGCCGAGCAATGTTCGTTCAAAGGGGTCCTAGCCATCTCACTAAGCTTTTCTTTATTTCCAATTAAGGCTTTAAGAGTTGAAGCAAACTTGGGCATTAGAGTCAAAGCATCCATGAAACTAATTTTGAAACTCATATCTTTGAAGATTTCATAGAATTTCTCTTTTTGTTCATTAGCATTCTCACGGTGCCTCTCATCATTTCGCCTCGAAGGATAAGGAATTGACGGTTTCTGGTTAGGCATCGGTGCACTAACTGGAGCAACATCTGGCTCAGAAACTGGATTTTGTTTTTCAACTGGGACAACCGGAGGTTGGACGTCTTCGGTAATTCCGTTATTAGTAGGAAAAACCGTATCCTTTGTCACCTCGGTTCTACGTTCTACTACTTTAGGAGAAGAAGTAGGAATCGTAGGTCCTTGATAAGCAGTACCACTTCTGGTAGTAATACCCTTCAAGTCTTCCTTCGGGTTAGTAACTGTGTTACTTGGAAGAGAACCTGAATTCGAAGACGAAGCGGTATTGGAATTTACAAACTTAGAAAGCATTTCCGTTAAATTTGTCATCTGGTTTTGTAAACCTTGGCCCTGATTTTGCATATTTCTCAATACAGCATCATTAGCCTTGACATAATTCTCAAAATCGGTCTTTGAAACACCTTGCATTTCTTAGTAGGATCTGTGATAAGGTTTAGCTTGTACACTGTGGTTTGACAAGTCGGAGGTTGATACACTAGACCTTGATAAAAGTTTTATTTCCAGCAATTTGATTGAACATTGAGGTTCCTCGATTTTGGTTGAAATTATTTCCTTGATTCTGATTGAAACGGTTTTGATTGTTTTGAATCGGAGGAAAACCAGGAGGTCGGATTTGGTTTGCAACCATCGGAGGTCTAGAATTTGTATTGCCTTGATTAAAATTGGCTGCAGCAGCTTGTGAAACGTACTCTTGAATGTTGTCCTGATAAATGTTACCATTGGTGGCTGGACAATTTCTATACGAATGAGCACCTCCACAAGTTACACAACTCTGCTCAACCGCTTTTACGGGTGCGGGAGCTTGGGCTTTTTGCTTTTCGACAAGCATAGTCTTCATCATGTTCTTAAGTTCAGAAACTTCGGTTGTAAGAGCAGCAACATCTGGTGAAATTCCGGGAGTAGATGAATTCGAACTCACTTTGGCAACGACTGCCTTGTTTCGTGAATTATGAACCTTGGATTTACTCTCGATAATTTTCAAGCATTCACGAGGCATCTTATCTAAAAAGTTTCCACCCGCAGCAGAATTCAATGAATCTTGATCATTAGCATTCAACGCATTGTAAAACGTATCTAGCTGATGTAATTCAGAAAATCCGTGATGTGGGCATGCTCGAAGAAGGTCATTAAATCGATCCCAAGCCTCGTAAAACGATTCGTCAAATCTTTGTTGAAATCTCGTGATTTCATTTCGAAGATTTGTCGTTTTTGAAGGAGGAAAGAATTGATTAATGAATTTTGAAACAAGATCATCCCACGTCAAAATTGATCGAGGAGGTTCTTTTTCTAGCCAAATCCGGGCTGAACCTTCAAGAGAAAACGGAAAAAGCATAAGCTTAATTGACGTGCTCGGGACATCCGGGAATCTCATCGTTGAGGTAATCTTATTGAAATAACGGATGTGAGCATGTGGATCCTCTTTATCATGTCCGAAAAACTGCTTGTTTTGAACAAGATTGATCAAACCATGCTTCAACTCAAAATTAGCATTGATTTCAGGAATTACAATTGCATCCTCGTACCCCTCGGTGGGTGCTTGGAGCAATTGTGCCATAGTCCGGTTATCAGCCATCGGACCTAGGGGAGGAGCTGGATTTTCAATTGGTTCTTCAAGATTAAATGGTCCAACAACAGCTGGTGGGGCTTGTTGTTGTTGACGGTGAAGATTACGAGATTGAGAACGAGTGCGCATGCACTAAAATATAAAAAGAAAATTTACACTAATTTTTTTTGTTCTTTTTGGTTTATCAAAAATGAATTCACAATTTATTTTAATAACGGAGAACGAAATAAGACAACTTAATCCTAATAATCAACAAGCTTCTCGGTAACTCTTCGAAAAGAAAACGCACAAAGGAGCGGAGGAATAGGAAAGCGTGAAGCTATTAAAAACCTTTTTCCTTTAGGGTCGTAGTTCCAAGGAACAACCCGCCTTATACCCCTCTTTGAGTTTGTTTATCTTTTAAAAGGTGAACCGTATTTTTTTATATTTTTGATTTTTTTAATATGATAATTATACTAAAAAAAGAAAAATATTTTTTACTTTTTATTTTTATAATTTTTTTTATTTTTTATTTTTTAACAAAAACAAAACTTTCAAAAATGAAAGGGTCTTCAAATCACAATCAACAAACTTCAAACGAGAGAATCTTAATCACAAATCCCCGGCAGCGGCGCCAAAAATTGATTCGTTAAGAATCTATTCACAGGGTAGTTTCGGCATTTCAAGATAAAGGTCAATTTGGACTGTGCTGATGTGAATATGATTCTTTATATAACCAGTGTGTCACCTACATCTGACCCTGTATCATGGTAATGATACTTGTATTAGGGCAACTAGCCAACCTAAACTTAGCTGATCCTTATGATGGTTTAGATTTTGAAATGCATTTGCAGGTGAGTTTAACTGTTATGTTATTTAGGATTGGTCTTTAGATTAGGATTTGCATTTAGGAATTGCATTTTCAGGTTAGATGAACTTATATGCCCTTAGATTAACTTCAGTTTCATTTGCAGGTTACATTAAATCAGATGGTTGATTTAGCAATTCTATACACGTAAAATATAAAATATATAATATGATGGAAAATTACCAAATTACCCTTGAGGACAAAGGTAAAAAGGAAAATCTTCACAAATATATATATAATATAATACGTATATTAATCGGGAAATATGATTCCTGGGTCGTTATTCCCCAACGATTTGTGAAATTGAAACCACGTTTGATGTTCGGACAATGATTTGAATTGGAAACAAAGGTTGATTTGATTATCTACTTTTAAAAATTAAAATAAACAAATTATAACACTTAAGCACTAAGACAAATAACGGGAAACCAAATTTTAACTAAACACGCAAAACGAGACCCCTAAACGGAGGTCAAAAACCCTAAATTTCTAAAATTAAACCTAACTTAAAATTTTCTTTTTAAATGGACTCTAATTGACTAAAAAGAAAGTTTAAAGAAAACTAGAACAAAAACAGAGTTGAAACGAGCTTTAAAATACGAAAAATGAGAACGGGAATGAATCCCGTTCTTTAAAAAAACAAAATTTTGCAAATTAGACCCTACGAAAGCAAAACCAATTTTCCTATAAACTTTATGATAAAATAAAATTTTCTTAAAAAGATTTATATTTTTTGATTATTTTTCTATTTTTATGATTTTTTTAAGTTTTTAATGAAAATAAATGTTTAATAATACTAAACTATCTATAAAAATTCGAGAAAAAAACGGAAAATAGCTTTTACTAATTAGATCCTAGGAAAAATAAGCTTGATATCACAGCTTATTGAATAAGCTGTGAAATAAGCTTAAAACATCTTATAGACTTAAAAGGTTAAAACGTATATAAAGAATTAAAGTTGCAAAGGTAAAATAAAAAACATCCAAGGGCGCAGTGGCAGTGAGTGTGGTGTTTGTGTTATAAAAGAGTTGAAAGTGTTAAGGTCGGGGCTTCGAGTCTTGCACACCCCTGATTTCCACTTTTCCCTTTTTTTATTTTTTATTTTGAAAAACTTATAAAAGCAAAGTTATTAAGCTCTTAAAAGTAAGCATTTTTAATAAAAGCAACTTTTTATGAAAATCCCTAAATAAGCTAAAAATTAGCTGAAAAGTTAACAGAAACTACTTAACTATGTTTTTGGGATTTTCAAAGTTCAAAATCTCATAATAAGCTAAAAATAAACCAATTAAGTTACTATTAACTTCAGACTAAACTAATAAGCTAAATAGATTTATATAAGCACAAAAACAGATAAGCTAAAAGCTAGAAATCAAAATAAATGATCAAAACAACAAACTCAGAAACAAGCACTTAAAACTCAAAATCTAATTAAGCTAGAATCATCAATAAGCTATAATAGAAACTAAGCTTTTGGAAACTTAATCAACAACTATTAAGCTACAAAAATCAATCATAAAACTAAACACTATAAGCTAGAAATCTTAGATTTAAAAACTAAGTTCTAACAGCTATTGTTTTTTTTTTGGCTTTTTGAGAATTTTTTTTATGAACTTTAAAAGCTAATTTACCCTAAGAAATAAGCTAGAAATGTAAAAACAAGTTTTAAGCTACCTTCACCTATATGAAATCTAAGAGCCTACTTAATTTTAAAAGCTAAAACCTAATTAAGCTACCTAAATTCCTAATCCAAATGGGCTGCAGTTTTAAGACTGCAGTACCTATCTACTGATGCATTTGACAAAGAGTCAAAACCAAATTGCATGTGACCTTGGTGGTCAATCCTGCAATGAACACTCTCAATGAGTGTGTTTGATCACTTTAGCAGCAAATTCCAAGCCTAGGAAGGCTGATCAAATCTAACTAGCTAATTAGAACAAATTCCTCACTTGCGTGCACAGCTTATAAATCAACCTTAACTTGTTAGATTTGTGAAAAAAATTAACTTATGAAAACAACTTTTATACTGGATTTAAATGATAATGAAACTAACTCAAGCAAATTGCACAACTCAGTTTGACTTTAAGGAGTCAAACATCACTAAACCAAACACTCCTTTATACTAGACAGATTCCATTTAAACTTTAGATTTTAAAATCTAGCTAGCAAAACCTAAATACCAGATATCAAATAGCTTATGACTATTCTAATGAGCTTATATTAATAAGCTAATAAGAAAGAGCCGCAGATTTAAGAATTATGCTAATTAATTTTTACGTTTTTATGATTTATGAAATAATATAAAGAAAAATGAAATCTAAACTACACAAGCTGAAAATATATAACTAGACATGATCAAATAAGCACAATGAAGTAGATATAAGATCAAATAAGCAATTAGATAAGTATATTAAGCATATTTAAGCAAGAAATTTAAAGACAAAGGAAATAAATGAAACTTACAGTGTGCTGTAGTAAACAAAAGCAAAAAAATGTCAAAAGTGTCTTGATCAACCTAGCTCTGACTTATTTGAATAAGCCAGTTTAAGTCCATTGGGAAGCCACTTTTGCTAGCTTCCCTTCTAAATATCCAAAATCCATTAAGCTAAGGTACTTAAGCTGGTTTTAAGGTTATAATAGATTAAAGCTTATTAGAGCTCAATTACAAGCTTAGAGACTTGTAAGAGCTGAGACAGAACTTATCATGAGCTTATGAATCATTACACAAACACTAGAGCTTATTTAGAGTTTAAGAGTAAAAATAAATTCACTTATTATTCAATGAATCAAATCTGAGTAGTTCGCGCAGTTGTTTATGCTCACGATTCATTTTTCTAATAACAGGTACAACACACCACGATTTACATCTCTAAGAGATATATATGGACTCGTAAGTACAATGTTAATTATTAGTTACAAACCCGTCTACGTCGTCGTAATATATATGATATAAAACATTATATTCCGCCTTAACTCCTATATAACACTTACTATCACAAAACTTCAACTCCAGCGATTTTTATATATTAACTAAAAAATATTATGCCTTGAAAAAAGATATCATATATGATGTACTGTGAAGTGAGGAGCTCGTATTTATAGTGTCCTTGTAAAGCTTCTAGGTCCTGAGCTAGATAGATGCTCCCATCAATCTTGTCCTTTCGTTCCTTTCAATCATTTGATGAACACTCTAAGCCGTTGGATCACTTTTGAAGGGCACACGGATTGCCAACGTGGCAATCTGTGATGTGTCAGAAGCTTGTCCTTATGTGTTTGTTTTGTGAGTAGATGTATTGTAAAAACTTCATTCCCTTGGGTTTCTTTCATTTCTCACGATCCTTGCTTGCTTGGGATTGACCAATTAGAAAGCTTAATGATGTAATAACTCTGCCAAGGTGTACCATACCACTTGAATTACCCAATCTAGCCCTCAATTAAGATTTGCCCTTTGATTTTATCCCTGTGGTTAAACGAAGGAGACGGGTGAACAGTAAAACCGACTATTTCCGCCTAAAAAGAAACTTTGTTTTTCGCGCGTAAATTCCTTTTATAAAAGGATTTGTTTGACTTTTCCTTTTTTACCCGGGTTTAACCTTTGACTTATAAAAGGACTTGGGCTGGGTTTTTGGAATTGGGCTTGGACTTTGGTGTTGGATTTGTTATATAAAAAGTTAACGAGTGTTAACTTCTATTAATAGAAGTTAACACAGTTAAGGCTTTAAGGGCTTTTTATGAATTTTGGTGAACTATGAGGGACTGGTTTGGGATTATTTAGAGTTTTGTCTTTTTGTGGTTTGACTTAAGTTGACCAAAGGTTGACTTGAGTTGATCATTCTTGACTTTTGATAGCTTTCTTCCGGCTCTTTACGTGCTCTTCCGTTTCCGTGTTCGTGTTTGCCTGATTTTAACCATTTTCTTAAGATTTTTGCAATATCCACACCTACACAATCATAAAGACAAAACAATCAGTATTCAAGCATTTAAAGCATAATTTTGTCTTTTTAAGGCCTATTTTGATATAAAACGGATATGTGTTTTTACACATATCACTATTCATAATTCTTGGGGTATAAACTAGAAATAGAAAAAACAAATCAAAAATTTTGAAACCATTCAAAATCATTGTCCAAATTCTTAATTCTTGAGGTATAAACGACCCGGTGAACACTTACCGGTTAACGTACGATATTTTGTGTAGAATTTGCTTTTAATCTTTGTCCTCAAGGATTATTAGTGAATTTTATTATACTTTGATATTATACGTATAATTGACAACACATCACGTTTCAAGTGTATTTTGGAAAAATGCAGCATAGTGTCCATCTTGGAAAGATGACGTGTAGTTGTGTGGCATGGCAACTCTCGGGTATCCCATGTTCCCATGCAATTGCAGCCATTAAGAGTAGAGCACGAGATCCATTTGACTATTTGGACAGTTGTTACTCTAAGGAAAGGTTTGTTGCAGCCTATACTTATCCAATTGAAGTTGTGGAAGTGAAGAGTTTTGGCCAAACAACGGTCTTGGAGAATTGTTGCCACCAGTCTTGAAATCTATGCCGGGCAGGCCAAGGAAGGCTAGAAGAAGAAGGAAGTATGAACCAAAAAAATCCAAGAGTAAGCTCTCTCGCCACGGAAGAGACATGCACTGTGGAAGTTGCAACTCTATCGAGCATAACTCGAAGTCACGCCCTCTAAATAATGTATATGATATAACATTCTTCTCTACTACATTTTTTTAATAATCAGGTATCTAATTTTCTAATTAACTTGTCTGAATGTTGTATTTTTTCTATGATGCATCCACCTCAAATGATGCAAGTGCAGCCGGAAGGAAGCGAAAGAAACCACTCAAAAATACTACTTTGAAGCCTACTAACAAATCTGCGTAGAACTCTTATGAACTGGAATTGGTCTTTTGCGTTTATTATAATGTCGTATTTTGTCTTTTTCGGAGTCTCGTTAACTCTTTTCATGCTGGAATTTGTCTTTTGATTTGGGTTCTACTGCAATTATGAGTAAACTTGCTGTGTTTTACTGCACTTAAAATTACTGCTGTTCTAGAAACAGATAACTGCACTTTTGTTTTCATGGATACTCAGTTGTACCCACCCTTTAGCAACAGATACCTGCAAGGGCAATTAGACTTACATGTTCTAGAAATTTATTTCGAATACAACAAGTTGTTTAAGAAGTTTAAATAACTCAGTTGTAATGCCAATACATGAACATTTTCAATGGTATCACTTAGCCACATGACATGCTTACTAATAGAAGGCAACATACCAGTATGTTTAGAGATTTATAAATCATCACTTGTCTTCTCGTCTTTTAAATTGCGACGACCAACATCCAATTGTGAGAATATATACTTTTTTCCATTGGAGTTTTTTCCATCAAGGATTTTTGATTTTTAATTTTGACTGATATATGAACAAGACAATAACGTGTTATTTTACTCCGTTAAATCTTAACAGGTCACGTGATCAAGTCAAGTGTGTGTAGGGTACTAAAAATTCCGCTTAGCCAAATTGAAGGTACCATTCTCTACCTTTAATAATCCAGGGTACTAAAAATTCCACTTAACCAAGTTCGGGGTACTAATTAGTATTTTGGCCATGTTAAAATGTAACTTGACCTGGATAAAACTACAGGGACTAATAATGTTGTTTTTTTTATTCTTCTTTCTCAGTTAGTTCTAGTTTGGGAGCTCTTTGGATAAAGCTAGATAGTTGAAGGGCTAATGCTGGATTCTTGAATAAATGAAGCCTATATAAGCTGGAGTGCAGACTTCGTCAACATCTTGCTTTATTAATCATTATTGATGATCTATTAATATTTTGGTCAACAACTCATCGTTTATTAATTAACGTACTTCGTCAACAAAATCAGTCTAGGCATTGAGATAGGACGTTGGACCACCAAAAGTGCCTCAATCTATATTTTACTTTTAGCAAGTATACAAGGTTATATAATTAGTAATTCTTTCTTGCAATCCTTTCCATATTAACCATATATGTTTAAAGAAAATTCGTTAAAAGGAAATGAAAAGATTGTGAATTATATGACTGTAATAATGCAGAAAAGAAGTTCTTATTAAGACATCCACGTAAATAAATAAGAAAGCCTCTAAAGCTTCAACATTTCTTTTTTGGTTTTGCCTAAAACAAAATTATGATAGCAGCAATATTGTATTTTTATCTTTGTTAGAAATGCTAGTTTATCTTTCTAATAAAACATTTTATCTATACTACTATATAAATCATTTATAATGTGGGACCCATTAAAAATTAAGATAAGGAGGTGCAATCTTGACCATCCATCTTATTTTAAGAAACCACATCTTTTTATTTTTTTTGCACAAAATAGGGGGAAAAAATATTACAAAAGTACCGATTTAACTTTAAAATAATCGACATAGTCACAAACGTACAACTTTAGATTGCATTAAACAGTGTCATTTAAAAAAAAACCCATATAGAAAAAAAAAAGCTTTAAACATGAGGCCCAACACATAAGCCCATATAGAAAAAACAAACTATTAAACATGAGACAAAAAAAAATTCGCAAAAAAAAAACTAAAAAAAAAAAAAAAATACCGCCCCAAAGCACGGGACATAACTCAATAGGAAAAAAAACAAATTATTAAACATGATACCGAAAAATAATTATAAATCATACATTTACCATTGTACAGTAGAAGCTACAGTGCTTCTACTGTACAATGGGCTCTCACTTTGGGCCGGCCTAATTTTTTTTTTAATTTTTGGCACAAAATAGGGGGAAAAAATATTACAAAAGTACCGATTCAACTTTAAAATAATCGACATAGTCACAAACGTACAACTTTAGATTGCATTAAACAGTGTCATTTAAAAAAAAACCCATATAGCAAAAAAAAAGCTTTAAACATGAGGCCCAACACATAAGCCCATATAGAAAAAACAAACTATTAAACATGAGACAAAAAAAAATTCGCAAAAAAAAAACTAAAAAAAAAAATTACCGCCCCGCAACAACGCACGGGACATAAACTCATATAAGGAAAAAAACAAATTATTAAACATGATACCGAAAAATAAACCCGCACTATTAAACACCATTGTAGAGTAGAAGCTACAGTGCTTCTATTGTACAATGGGCTCTCACTTTGGGCCGACCAAAATTTTCTTTTTGGCACAAAATAGAGGGAAAAAATATTACAAAAGTACCGATTCAACTTTAAAATAATCGACATAGTCACAAACGTACAACTTTAGATTGTAATAACAATGGCCCGCAACAACGCGCGAAAAATTAACGTCCCGCAGCAACGCGCGGGTAATCCTGCTTGTATATACACATTTACCATTACACTAAATGCCAAAATAGTAACGGGCTTTACTGTTCATCGATGAACAGTGTAGCCCACATCGGCCAGGCCCGGTGGTTACTGTTCATCGGCCCAAAAAAAACTTTATATCGGTGGTTACTGTTCATCGGCCGGAAAAAAAAAACTTTATACTCCCCCCTTCTTTCGCCAAAAATAAGAAGAAAAAAAAATTACGTTTACGACTTTCTATCGGCCTGGGCCAAAAAAAAAAATATCCCCTTTATTGAAAAAAAAATTGTCATTTAATATGAGAAAAAAAACAAACTATTAAACATGAGACCGAAGAAATTAACCCGAACAAAAAAAAATGCCCCGCAATAACGCGCGAAAAAATAACGCCCGCAGCAACGCGCGGGTAATCTTTGCTTGTTGGAAACAATTGCTCAAACACACTGTGAAGCAAAGAGAGACAAAAGTGTGTGATCGAAAAATGTTATTATTCGGTAATACTTGCCATGCCATATCTCCTCTCCATGCCGAGATAATTGCGGTACACTATGCTTGCTCGCTAGCATCCGATCAAGGATGGTTTAATGCTACCGTGGAATCCGACTCCCAACAAGCTATCTCCTTAGCATGTTCTGAAACAACCCCACCTTGGAGTTTAGCTGCTCTTGTGGATGATATTCTCTTATGGGCAAATAATTTGCAACTATCGTTTTCTTGGGTTAATTGAGAAAGTAATCAAGTAGCTCATTGGGTTGCTCGTCATGCGTTTTCTACCACCTCAAGGTTTAGTTGGGATGTTTATTTTCCTCAAGAACTTACCTCGCTTGCGAGGAGTGATTTGTATGAACCTTAACTTTTTCTAATGCATGTTTTCTAGTTAAAAAAATCACAATTTTTTTATAATATGTTGAGATTTAAGAACTAGTTAAACCATTAACTACGAGTACGCAGCGGAATTGATCTAGTTTTAGCATATAGATTAACACATAATATAAGTAAACGATTACTTACCTCTTGATCTTGAATTTGAAACAAAGTAGTGGTTAAATTACCACCTCTATGGTTGCTCACACAATCACGTCAAACGAACACGCCAAGTGTACTAGCCTTGACTTCACGAATCAAACACCTTGTGTTAAACCGATTACCAAACGCACCCTTTGAGCTTGAATCGAAAACCAAACAACCCTTTTAATACTTGAACCAAAAATCGCCAAAAACCTAATTAGGGTTTGCTCAAATTCAGTTGAACCGAAAAACAAGAAACCGAAACCCTAATTGGGTTCTTGTAATCGCTGAGCAAGGAGAACCAACCGAAACCCTAGATGAGGGATTATATGTTGTCGAACACACGGAAAACAAAGAAAAACCGATTCACCCTTTAAGGGTTTAACCGAATTCGGTTGTGGGGTTAAGAGAAGAATCGAAAACCCTTTGTGGGTTTTGGTCGACTGATTTTAGGGAGAGAGGGGGAGCAAAACAATCTATTGAGATTTTAGGGTTTTGAATGGATGAAGAATGAGGTATGGGGTAGGGGTTTATATAGGCTCCCAACCCTAATTCTTGTCTAACAAGAAAACCTTATTGTTTCTTTTTCCCCCCCTCCTATAACCGAAACAAACACCCCTTTTAGAACCTTCACATGGTTCGGCCACAATGGGGTTCCCTTGTGGTTCGGGTTTTGTCCAGTTTAGTCCCTTGGTTTTATATTTAAAGTATTCGTTAAGTTAGTTATACAAGTAACATAAACTAACGACCATATAAATATTTATCATGAAGTATTAAATGTATTCTTCGTGTATTAACGTGTGTGCCCCCAATAGGCTCATGTATTCCTAATGCATAACATGCGGATCCAACTCACATAATCCAACAGCTCCCACTTGGGAGTTGGAGTAGCAGACTACATTTATACTGACAATGGAAACGTCTAGCAACACTCGCATTGTTTTTAAATTAGAAATACTTGAGATAAAGTTTCAAGAATAATCTCAACTATTAATGGTTATGTATTCTTTCTATTATCATCCCTTTGTTTTAGATACCGTTAAACCATGGATATGAATCCTAACTCATTCCATATAGTTTAACATTATGTTTCTCGTTATAGAAATAATTCAGATTCGCCAAATGTAATCAAGAATCATCTTGTATTACCCTTTGGGCACGACCATGCAATTATCTGATTAATTCTGGAGAGGGCCCATGGTATCTTTCTGCACATATCAAGTGGAGAAACAAATTCTTTGTTGACTACAAGTGTTGTGGATGCTGCTTCACATCACTTCCAAGAATAACCTTTATAACTACCTTATTCAGGATAGCGTTTGACTTATACTTAAAAAGTGATATCCACACATATAGAACTTATTTGTATCTCAAGTCTAAGGATGACTTATCAAACCATTTTTCAACATCATACTCATGACACGGATCCAAAAGTTAATGTTCGAAAGTTGAGGTATCCAATATGCATCCTTTGTGAATACACATGAGTTTGGCGGAAACAATCTATATATTCAAAGAATATAACCAACACTCACGTTTTCCTTATGTAACAATACTCTCATATTGTTAGAATGATAAATCATTCATGGATTAAACATGCAAATACAGAATAACAGTCATTATATGAATGAAAAACAAACACCAAGTATCTTTATTCATCAAAAATTAAAAAGCATCTTACAATTCCAAATTATCCAAATACTAATAAAACACAGATTTACATGAGACTACTAGCTGGAATCAATCCTATACTCTTAGTCAATTCTGAATGCTTAAGATATGGCAAAGCCTTTGTAAAAGGATCAGCTAAGTTGTCATCTGTGTGAACTTTTTCTATCTTCACGTCACCATATTCAATAACTTCGCGAAGGTAATGAACTTTGGCACGATAATGTCTAGCACCTTTGGTGATTCCACTTTCTTTAGCTATAGCAATGGCTCGAGTATTATCACAATACATTTTTATGGGTTCTTCAATTGTGGGAACAATGCCAAGCCCAGAACTAAATTTTTAAATCCATACAGCCTCTTTAGATGCATCATAAGCAGATATATACTCAGCTTCTGTAGATGAAGTTGTAAAAATACTTTGCTTTGTGCTCTTCCAGTCAACAACACCTCCATTTAAAACGAATACATATCCAGTCTGAGACTTGAGGTCGTCAGCATCCGTCAGATATCCAGCGTCAGTGTAGCAAGAAACTCTGAGCTCTCGTTTCATATCACCTCCGTAAACAAGTAACATATCTTTAGTATTGCGAAGATACTTTAGAATGTTCTTAACAGTGGTCCATTGAAGTTCACCGGGATTCTGTTGAAATTGGCTTGTTATGTTCTGAGCGAACGCAACATCAAGACGAGTACATCTCACAGCATACATAATTGATCCAACAGCCGAGGCGTATGGAACATTTTTCATGCGCTGTTTTTCAGCAGGTGTTGAAGCACCTTGTGACTAACTTAATTTTAGCTTTTCTTGCATTGGGATAGTTCCACGTTTGGAATTTTCCATGAAATATATGTTCAAGATTTTCTCAATGTAAGCACTTTGACATAAACTAATTAACCGCTTTGATCTATCTCGGTAGATCTTAATTCCAAGAATATATGCAGCTTCTCCTAGATCTTTCATAGTAAAACATCTTCCAAGATAGGATTTTAGATCTTGTAACATTGGAATATTGTTTCCCATGATCAATATGTCATCGACATATAATATTAGGAAAGTGACATAACTCCCACTAGCTTTCATATATACACATGGCTCATCATGATTTTGACTGAAACTGAATTTCTTAATTTCATCATCAAATCGTTTATTACATTGCCTAGATGCTTGCTTAAGTCCATAAATGGAACGCTTGAGCTTGCATACTCGGTTTGGAAATTTTGGATTAACAAAATCTTTAGGTTGCAACATATAGACTTCTTCGGAAAGATATCTATTAAGGAAGGCAGTTTTGACATCCATTTGCCAAATCTCAGAGTCATAGAATGCAACTATGGCTATAAGAATCGTAATAGCTCTAATGTCTGCAACAGGAGAAAAGGTTTCTTCATTATCAACCCCGAAGGTTTGAGTGAAGCCCTTTGCTACAAGACGAGCTTTATAGGTGTGTACTGCACCATCCATGTCAGTCTTTTTTTTGAAGAGCCATTTGCTACCAATAGTTTTGCCGTTAGGAGGAAGATCAACTAAGTCCCAGACTTCATTGTCTTTCATAGATTGCATCTCCACATTCATAGCATTAAGCCATTTGTCAGATTCAGGATCCAACAATGCGGCTTTATAGTTAGCGGGTTCACCAAGATCCCCCAACTCATGCTCCTCAGCATCGACGTGTAAACACATTCGATCTAGGGCACGGCGTATCCTTATGGACTTACGAATGGGATTGAAATCACTTTGAGGTTCATCAATTTCTTGATCATCCTCATCATGATGTAAGCTAGTGTCTCTAGAAGGTTGCGTATCTTCCTCTTGAATTATTTCAAGATCTTCTAGACTCCCACTTGCTTCTTGAGTTATAAGACTATTCTCAAAGAATTCAGCATTTTGAGCAACAAATACTTTGTTCTTAGGTGGGTAGTAGAAAGAATATCCCATTGTTTCCTTTGGGTATCCTACAAAGATACACTTAATAGATTTGGGTTCTAACTTGTCAGGTTTAGTAAGTGTATCACGCTTAACAAGTGTCTCACAACCTCAGACTTTTAAGTAAGACAGCTTAGGGGCTTGCCCATGCCATACTTCATATGGTGCCTTATCAACCTTCTTAGTTGGAACCATGTTGAGAATGCGTGCAACAGACTCAAGGGCATAATCCCAAAAGGACTTTGGAAGAGTAGTTTGACTCATCATGGAGCGAACCATGTCTAGCAGTGTTCTATTCCTCCTCTTAGATACACCATTATGTTGTGGTGTGTAAGGAGGAGTTCGATGGGCAATAATCCCATGCTCCTTTAGATGATCCAAAAACTTTTGACTCATATATTCACTTTCATGATAAGAAAGTAGTGACTTAATAGTCTTCCCGAGTTGGTTTTCTACTTCCTTTTCAAACACTTTGAAAGTTTCAAACACTTCATGTTTATGTTTCAGCAAGTAAACATAACCATAACGACTAAAGTCATCAGTAAAAGTGACGAAGTAGCTTGCTCCTTGTCTTGACACAGTTTTAAATGGGCCAGTCCAAGTAGATCTTTAGCCCTTTCCACTTGATGTGAATAAGGTTTTCTTGCCATCTTTCCAAACATGCAAGAAACACACTTTTCAAAAGAATTAATGTCAGTTGAATTAAGAAGTCCATCATGTTACAACTTCTCAATGCGTTTCTTGCTAATGTGTCCAAGACGATAGTGTCACAAGAGAGTAGAGTCCAAGTTGAGTTTGGCTCTTTTATTGCTACTATCATTTATATTAGAAGAAAACAAATCAATTTCATAAATACCATCCCTTGGGATAGCGCTAAAATGAACCAAATTATTCCTAGAAACTAAAAGTACATTGCCATCAAAACGGTTAACAAAACCATCGTCATACAAACGTGAAACTAAAATGATTCCTCTAGTAACAGAGGGAGCATAACGACAATTGTGTAAAATTAAAACTAGTCCACTAGGGAGACACAAGTGAAATTCTATAATGGCTTCAACTGTTGCATGATGACCATCACCCACGTACAGACTTAAAGCTCCTGGCTTCAGCTTTCTACTTCCCCTGAGACCCTGAGTAGTTATACAGATATGAGTACCACAACCCATATCGTAAACCCAAGATGTACTAGGAAAAGAATAGTGTTCTTTGGTGAAAATACCTGAAGTGCTAGCTCCTTGAGATAGTTTCTTCTTTTTCAGCAACTCGACGAGATAAAGGGGACAATTCCTTCTCTAATGACCTACTTCACCGCATTGGTAGCAGATCGCGTCCTTCGCAGGATTATCCTGCTTGGGTGGTGGAGGATTCTTGTGTTTAGGTGCAAAAGATGGCGCAGGCACAAGTGCATTGCCCATCTTTGCTTTCCCCTTCCCTTGATTCCCTTATCAGCCTTGTGCGGTTTCTTGTTTTGGTTTTTCTAGACCCTTCCCGCTCGTATTGCATGAAGCGCAGGTGCATCATCTTTCTTTGGAAGCGTTTGCTCATGTAGTTTAAGCATAGTATGTAAATCATTCACGGTCTTCCCCATGTTGTGCATATTATAGTTCTGCATGAATCCGTCATACTCCTTATACATAGAGACTAAGATAAGACTCACTGCTAAGCGAAGTGACACGGGTTGACCGAGACACTCCAAATTGTCAATGTAGCTCTTCATCTTAAGAACATATGAGCTAACTGATTGACCTTCTTCCTGCTTGCACGCATGAAATTCTCTCACGGTTTGCAAGAGTTCATGTTCTGCTTGTTGAGCAAACATAGTTTTCAGCTCCTGAAGCATGTCATATGCACCAAGATAAGTTAGATTTCGTTCGATATCTAAGTCCATGGTCATAAGCATGAGCGCAAAAATTTTCTTTGATCCCTTAACCCATGCAGCATGAGCTGCAAGAGCCTGAGGAGGAACTTGCTGTCCAGGAGCAGCAACAGGTGCCGCAGGAATGGGATGCTCCAAGTAATTTTCCTTATCTTTAACTGATATGACAATGCGAAGTTGTCGATACCAGTCGATGAAGTTTGGTCCAGTAAGTTTTTGTTTCTCAAAGAAACTTCTGAATACCGAATTGTTTCCGACCGAGGTAGTCATCTTTAATTAAGAAAAAGTTCAAACAATTAGTATTTTCGATAATTAAATTCTTAATAGAATTAACTACCCAATTAATTAACTAATTAAGACTAAGATCCAACTTGACCTCCCACTTATTACCGAACGTCTGACCAACGTGTAAACAAGTAGGACAAGAGGTAAGCGGCGTGCTTTAATTGCATTAGATGCAACTCTTAGATTTATGAGACTTGTCAGAACATTAGTAATCATATAATAATGTCATGAGCATGTTTAGTCTCATCTTATGCCTCGGGTCCAAGGTCTGACCAAGCATACACGATTTAAGTCCACCAAGCAAGAACGTGAAAAAATTGCCAAAGATCTGACCTATGATAAAATTTGCCATGGCTTGGAATGACCCTAAGGTCTGACCAAAGAGGCCAAACCAAATGCACGTATTCTTGGTTGGCTGGCATAGACTTAAAATTTTCACATAGGGTATTGATGAGGTGTCATTTTATACACTTTTTCGGGATCATTTAACCCCTTAAATCATGCATTTATGCCCAAAATGGGTACTTAATCGTTCCTTTTCAGGTATTTAGCATTTGGAAGGCATTTGGAGGAAATACACGTGACTTGGGCTTATTTGGAGAAGAAACGGACGAGACTACGGACCTACACCAACATCTCTTAAGATTATGTTCTTAGCGGCTGGAGACGGCGTCACAAGATACACGTGACGCCGTCATGATTCATCCCACGACGGTGTCACAAGAATTCACGACGGCGTCAGCTCGCACGACCCAGCCCAAGATCTAGAATATTCTATTTCATGATTGCGTAACAATTAAAACGCGATGCCGTCGCAGCGATTTATCTATATATACAAACCCGAAATTAGGGCTTTAGGTGTGTAACTTTAGAGTAAAAAAGGGGAGACGAACCCTAGTTCGTTTGGTAGCTTATTAGGATGATTTTAGGGCTTCAAAATCCTATTGTAACTCCTTCAATTCATGTTTTAATCAAGTAAGATTATCTTAATCATTCAATATGTCTTGTTGTTTGATTATTTATTGTTCTTGCTTTATCTTTAACATGTTTGGCTAAACTCCCTATTGTGTTCATTTATGATTGTATGAAACCTAGAATGTAGATCTTAGTGGTGTTGCTTCTTGTAATGAATATGCATGTTAGGCTTTAAAAAAACCAGCTTTTGTCTGTATCGCTGTTGATATGTCTAGGGAAACATGATTGTGTAGAAAGGATACCATCGGGTAACAGTCTTCATACTACCTTGCCCCTTTTATGGTTGATCTACTTTTAATATATTTCAAATGCATTTAATATACTCTTGGGGGCCTTGTAATAGTCTTCATACTACCTTACTTGTGCGTTGCCTCAACGGAATATTAAGTAGACGACAGGGTCGTGTAATCTGTTCATGACTTAGGAAATAGTTACATAGATTATCATAAGTGTGACAAAGCAACAACATTAGGAGAAGCAATCTAGGGAGTAATACATGATTAAATGAATACAATATTTTTATTATATTGTTATCACCATTAGCGTAGTTTATTATTTAGTTTAATAGCTAAAACAAAACCAACCTCTTAAACCATAGCTTTACCTGCTTTCATAAAATATAAAAACACAAAAATAATCTTCTTTCAACCCTTAGAATTCTATTAGACCGTGATCAAGCCTTCCCAACCTATTCTCCTAGAGAACGATAACAACCCCCGAGTCTTGCCTATACTACTACTACAATGGTTAGGTACTCTGCCTAGGGAGTTGTAAAACTTCTTGTAGAAGTCCCTTACGACAACCGCATCAAGTTTTTGGCGCTACTGCGTGGGGAATAGTTAGGTTTTGATCATAGTTTAGCTTAGTTCTACTTGCTTGAATCTTTTCAAGTAATAATTTAATTTCCGCATATTAGCTTTCTCGTAGTCTATCTTTTCTTTGTGTGTTTGTTCATAATTTTCATTGACTATTCTATTCTTCATCATGGAGAACGCGAATCCACCACCAACAAGTAACCGCCCTATCCTACCAGCTGTGCTGCGCGTACAAGCCGTCCAAGAGCTCCACGAGCTACAAAGAATTCTGGCTTTTATTGACTCTCTCTTAGAGAGTATTGAACGATTCCTTAATAACTTCGCCAACCAACCTAATGAGACTAATATGAATGACCTTGAGTCCGATGATGAATCAGTTGACACACCCCTTGTTTACCCCTTTCCTCATTCAGAAAATGATTCAAAAGACGGTGAAGTGCTTAATGAATTGATTGAGTATGAAAATGTTGGAATGCTACGCCGAGAAAAGGCAATCAATGGTTTCAATGGGGATGACTTGGCATTCCAATGTATGATTGGATTTAGGAAGTCTGTCGCTTATTTTGACCCCTTCTTACTAATGAACATTATTACGCGTAAAGCCTAAAAACTATAATGGTAGAAGGATTAGAAAGCACATGAAAAAACTTAGTTGCTGTTGTTAGGGATGTCTACGTGTTTGTAGGCAGCTTTACCTACATCATGGACTTTGTGGTATTGGAAGACATAGGAGAATTTATTCAGATAAATAAGGCTGAAGTTGTAATGGGTAAACCCTTTAGGAAAATCACTAAACTCGAATATGATTGCACTAAGGGATTAATGTCTTTCAATAGGATCTTTGATAGTTACACATTCCAAATGCCACGCACTATACCTAGGTTTAAGCATTGGGGGCACGTATCATGGAGTAACATCCCACCCATCCTTGTGCTAAATCAAAGAGATCTAACTAACGGGATTAAGAATGCTTATGAAACAAATAAATTCATGTACAAAAATTGCTTAAACCTAGGCCCCGAATACAAAGTGGATGAAAGTATGAAAGAATGGCTCATTGGGGGACACGTGAGCATTCATGAAGTCACGTAAGGACGTGTGACTTCGAGTCTAGCTACAAGACTCGTAAATAAAGAAAAGTGCTTTTTGGGAGGCAACCCAATATTTACTTTCCCGCATATTAGGAGTGCCGTGTGTTTTAATTCTTTATCGTTTGTTTTATTATGTTTGAATTAGTTTGTAATCATGCTTTATTTGTTTGTAACTTCGTCTTATTTGCAATCAAATGTATTTTGCAACAAAATAAGCGTAGGGGAATTATCCGATTTTTTGAACCAAATTCAAACATTTGAAATAAATTGTTTAGATTAATTCGTGTCGGTTTCGAGTCATATGATTGAATTGTTAATTCCCAGGTTTTTATGTAGCATTTTGTACAGGAAAATAACATATGAGAATGAGTAAAGGAAATTTTTCATCAAAAACGAAAATTGAGTTTTCATAGAGCGTGGAGACGGCGTCACGATTTACACGCGACGCCGTCACCACGACACTTGTGACGGGGTCATGATATCCCTGACGGCGTCAAACGGCCAGTTAGAGAAAAACTTGAAAATTTTAAGTATTTTGAAAATAAAACTTGTACAACAAAACCATAAGTTTAACAATTCTCTCATCCTATCTTTACTGCTCTATAAAGTCAACCCTAATTTCACACTGTATATTATTATATCGCACATTTTACGCTTGGTATAGTTGTATTTGTCTTTGATTACATGTTATATTTGATGAGAAAAAGCTTGGAAGCTCTTAGGAAGTTTTATTGGATGATTCTTGGAGGACGATTTAACCAGTTATCACATGTTTCTTCTCCATTATTGAGGAAACCACGGGAATACTAGTTTCGTTTACTTGTTTTCTTATCCCTTTATTTGTTTTACGGGTACTTCTATAGAACATTGGAGACAATGTTCAACTTAAGTGTAGGGGGAAAATAAGCTTTAGAAACTATTCTTTCATTTGCTATTTGCTTTGTCCTAAAAAGGATGGGTAATATACTGAAACATAACATAAAAAGATAATTTTAACCCAAATTTATTTTTTTTATGACACATACCGACGAAAACAAAGTATTAATAGCGTTTCATGGATAGGAATGTATATGACTAGCACAAAAAACCTTAGAATTCCACCCCAAAAATGTGAGGTTCGCCTTTAGATCTATAGGAATTCGGGTATCTATTATTGATACCCAAGATAGTTTATACCTTTAGCTTTCTCGAGTTAAGGAGTGAGCAGTCATATGTATCTATTCCGTCGTTACAGATGTGTACATGTGGTCTTTATCGCCTTTTTTGGAGCATTGAGATCGGTATTAAACTATATGAGTGTACCGGTAGTATATTAAATTCTAGAACTTGTTATTGTGATGCATCCTGAGACCGCATAGTAAGTATTAGGATTTGCTTGATAAGAGGCATTAGGATTAACCCATGTTTTAAACCTGTAATTGTTATGATGGTCACACCGATCATATAACTATCCCACACCCTTGCCATGCACTCATTTTTAGTGCAGGATACCCCTAGTACAACCCTCGAGCCTATCTTCACCTTTAATGCAAGATACCCCTAGTACAACCCTTCGAGCCTATCATTTTTCACGGTTCTCATAATTATCTAGTTAAGCTGGACTATTAATGAAGAGCATTGTCACCCTTAAACCAATTTAGTAAATTATTGTGTTTAACCCAAGTTAATTATTTGAGTACACGGTTGCTAAGTCCTTATCCTTGTAAATACTATTTTGGGACGATTAGGATTCATGGTAGTATTTATTTCGCGGAAGAATGGGGAAGAAAAGTTAAGTCAATACCCCCATACGTTTGTTAGATGATCTCCATGTTATTTTGATCCACCTCAAATCGGGTCATAGAATAGTTCATTTGTAAAGTATGTAAAAGCTCAAGTGTAGGGGTACGTGTTATAAACCCCATGTTGTGATGTATTATGTTATTAAAAAAAGAGAAAAATAGAAAAGAAAAAGAAAAGAGATTGATGTAGAGTTGTGTAGAGTTTGTATATCTTCGTCCGAGTCTTGGCTTAGCAACCAAACCAGCGTGTATTCGTGTAAATAATTAGCTAACCCTTCCACTCTAAATTCACCCAAAGCCACCCAAATGTATCCCATCCGTTTTTGTTTTCATTATATGTTATCTTACACCTACACCCCACAACCCTTTAAAAGACCTCTTAGATAGTAATGAATAATGCTTGCGCCTAGCGGTGGAGGTTTGATCCTTTACCAAGCCTATGGTAATTTATATGCTATGACAGGTAATGAGTGTTGATTTTCCGTTTCCCCATTATGTTATAATTCATTATACAACCGAGAGAAAGAGAGAATCCCAAACACTTATGTGAGGTGCTAGTATATGCTTTATGTGCTTTTAATTATGAGGTCTAGAAGGTTGTGTTATAAAATACTTTTAAAGAGTAGGTTAAATGACCATAATACTGCTATTGTCTAGGTAGAAAAGCCCATTTGCTTGAAGACAAGCAAATCCTAAGTGTATGGGTATTTGATGAGGTGTCATTTTATACACTTTTTCAGGGTCATTTAACCCCTTAAATCGTGCATTTATCCCCAAAATAGGTACTTAATCATTCATTTTTCATGTATTTAGCATTTGGAAGGCATTTGGAGGAAATACACGTGACTTGGGCTCATTTGGAGAAGAAACAAACAATACTACGGACCTACACCAACATCTCTCAAGATTATG
This sequence comes from Tanacetum coccineum, assembly GCA_026074375.1. Taxonomy (NCBI): domain Eukaryota; kingdom Viridiplantae; phylum Streptophyta; class Magnoliopsida; order Asterales; family Asteraceae; genus Tanacetum; species Tanacetum coccineum. The sequence goes on from BQNB010051148.1 coordinate 34,005, forward strand.
TTCACAACGGCTGGAGACGGTGTCACAAGATACATATGACGCCATCACAATTCATCCCACGACGGTGTCACAAGAAATCACGACGGCGTCAGCTCGCACGACCCAGCCCAAGATCTAGAATATTCTACTTTACGACGACGTCACGATTAAAACACGACGCCGTCGCAGTGATTTTTCTATATATACAAACCTGAAATTAGGGTTTTAAGTGTGTAACTTTAGAGTAAAAAAGAGAGACGAACCCTAGTTCGTTTGGCAACTTATTAAGACTATTTTAGGGCTTCAAAACCCTATTGTACCTCCTTCAATTCATGTTTTAATCAAGTAAGATTATCTTAATCATTCAATATGTCTTGTTGTTTGATTATTTATTGTTCTTGCTTTATCTTTAACATGGTTGGCTAAACTCCTTATTGTGTTCATTTATGATTATATGAAACCTAGAATGCAGATCTTAGTGGTGTTGCTTCTTGTGATGAATATGCATGTTAGGCTTTAGAAATCCAGCTTTTGTCTGTATCGCTGTTGATATGTCTAGGGAAACATGATTGTGTAAAAAGGATACCATCGGGTAACAGTCTTCATACTACCTTGCCCCTTATATGGTTGATCTACTTTTAATATATTTCAAATGCATTTAATATACTCTTGGGGGCCTTGTAATAGTCTTCATACTACCTTACTTGTGCGTTGCCTCAACGGAATATTAAGTAGACGGCAGGTTCGTGTAATCTGTTCATGACTTAGGAAATAGTTACATAGATCATCATAAGTGTGACAAAGCAACAACACTAGGAGAAGCAATCTAGGGAGTAATACATGATTAAATGAATACAATCTTTTTATTATATTGTTATCACCATTAGCGTAGTTTATTATTTAGTTTAATAGCTAAAACCAAACCAACCTCTCAAACCATAGATTTACCTGCTTTCATAAAATATAAAAACACAAAAATAATCTTCTTTCAACCCTTAGAATTCTGTTAGACCGTGATCAAGCCTTCCCAACCTATTCCCCTAAAGAACGATAACAACCCTCGAGTCTTGCCTATACTACTACTACAACAGTTAGGTACTCTGCCTAGGGAGTTGTAAAACTTCTTGTAGAAGTCCCTTACGACAATCGCATCAGGTATACACATAAATGTGTCAAAAGCATGTAAAAAAAGGCACGCAAACAACTCCGTAGCACTTATTTTAAAAAACTTTATAGACGACATTGTAGTAATCATAGGTTCTCGGTAACTCCAATCGAACGCACAAAGAAGCGGAGAAACAGGTCAGCGCGAAGCTTATTAAAAACATGAATTCTTTAGGAATGTCCGCCTTAAATTTCTCTTATAGTTTGTTCTAGTGGGTGAGTCGTACTTCCCATAGATTCACAATGTCTAGTTTTTAATTAATCAAGAAACCAAGTTTGATAGTTTAGTGTCTAATTAATTTTCTCAAAAATCAAGTTTTCCACGAAACAAATAGCAGGTCACAATGAACATGTATTAGGCGTGTAATTAATAGACAGGTTTTAACATCATCTTTCTCTCTAAGTATTAGTCCGTATTGCATACATATTAGACATGTAAACAAGTAATCAAGTAAACAATTATGCACATAAGCAGACAAATACAAAAGATGACATTAAATAAACAAGTAAACATGTAATATCCGAGTTCTCTTGCGAGTCTTCCTCAATTGAAGAACCATAAGACCCTCACTAGGTTTTCATCTATGTGCCTAGATCGCCCCATTCATCACAAGAAGTGATTGAGTAGGTCTTATGGCCGGAAAAAGGAAACAAAAGCAAACTAAATATTTAACAGATCTACTCGCCTTATTCAAAAAGATTTTATCACCATGTTTAAAAATCGAGATCTTTTATTTAAATAGTGTGATACACTTTCCTTAATAAGCATAATTAAAAAGGAGACAAATCTTCTAAATTAACAAATTAATTTTACTTTCCTTTTTAACCTATATTAGCCTTTAATAATTATTAAAGATCTAGATCTACATCTTTATTAATTATGGCAAGAATTTGCATATCATTACCATATTTACAAGAATACAATAAATAAATAAAGTAAACGTAGCGGATCTAGCGAAAAAATTAAATCTAGGCGTGTAACTAGGCTCTTTTATTTAATTTTAAGCGTGTAACCTATATTACTAAAACGAGGTGGCTCGTGATGCCACTGTTGAAATTTAAGAACTAGTTAAACTATTAACTACGAGTACACATCGGAATGGATCTAGTTTTAGCATATAGATTAACACATAATATAAGTAAACGATTACTTACCTCTTGATCTTGAATTTGAAACAAAGTAATGGTTAAATTACCACATCTACGGTTGCTCACACAATCACGTCAAACGAACACGCCAAGTGTGCTAGCCTTGACTTCACGAATCAAACACCTTGTGTTAAACCGATTACCAAACGCACCCTTTGAGCTTGAGTCGAAAACCATACACCCCTTTTAATACTTGAACTGAAAATCGCCAAAACCCTAATTAGGGTTTGCTCAAATTCGGTTGAACCGAAAAACAAGAAACCGAAACCCTAATTGGGTTCTTGTAATCGCCGAGCAAGGAGAACCAACCGAAACCCTAGATGAGGGATTATATGTTGTCGAACACAAGGAGAACAAAGAAAAACCGATTCACCCTTTAAGGGTTTAACCGAATTCGGTTGTGGGGTTAAGAGAAGAACCGAAAACCCTTTGTGGGTTTCGGTCGACTGATTTTAAGGAGAGAGGGGGAGCAAAACAATCTAATGAGATTTTAGGGTTTTGAATGGATGAAGAATGAGGTATGAGGTATGAGGTGGGGGTTTATATAGGCCCCCAACCCTAATTCTTGTCCAACAAGAAAACCTTATTGTTTCTTTTTCCCCCCTCCTATAACCGAAACAAACACCCCTTCTAGAACCTTCACATGGTTCGGCCACAATGTGGTTCCCTTGTGGTTCGGGTTTTGTCCAGTTTAGTCCATTGATTTTATATTTAAAGTATTCGTTAAGTTAGTTATACACGTAACATAAACTAACGGCTATTTAAATATTTATAGTGAAGTATTAAACGTATTCTTCGTGTATTAACGTGTGTGCCCCCAATAGGCTCACGTATTCCTAATGCATAACATGCGGATCCAACTCACATAATCCAACATAATATTCACAGCCTTTAAGGACTATAGTAATGGCTAATAAGCTCGTTTCAATATAGTATGATGATTGGTGAATTTAACCCTAGCTATATCGGTTAAGCTAGATATACAGTAATTATTTATGGCATCAGAAGCGTATTAAGATATAAAAATGGTATCATGTCCGTAACTTTGATAACACATCACTCCCTAGGCAATAATGAGAGCTAAAGCTCTTCTACCACAATCACCACTTTGGGTATCCCCACTCAGTTCATCAAGGTATAACTGTTCAACGATTGTTTTTAAATCACCAATACCTACCACCAACATATGCAGCCACTTATCAACTTCCCGCGCATATGCTACCGTTCCTAAACGAGAGAAAGATCCTAAGAAACGGGTGGTTATTACAGGTATGGGACTTGTCTCGGTGTTTGGGACTGATGTTGATATATACTACCAAAAACTTCTAGCTGGAGAGAGTGGAATTAGGTTGATTGATCGGTTTGATGCTTCAAGTCTCCCAACACGATTTGGTGGTCAGATTCGTGATTTTGCATCAGATGACTATATTGATGGAAAGAGTGACTTAGGCCTAGATGATTGTCAACGGTATTGCATTGTTGCGGGGAAAAAAGCTCTGGAAGATGCTTGTCTTGGCATTGATGAACTCTATAAGGTTCGTCATGCATTCAAAATTTCAATTTATGTCTTAAAATATTAAATCCGTTAAGTTTCATACTCTTGATGATCGATAGATCGATAAGGAGCGAGCAGGCATTCTTGTTGGTTCGGGAATAGGAGGTGGTACAGTATTTTCTAATGGAGTGGAGTCTCTCATAGATGGAGGTTATAGAAAAATTCCATCATATTTCATGCCTTGCTACGGAACAAATATGGCCTCAGCCTTCCTTGCTATTGATCTTGGTTTTATGGGACCAAATTACTCTATTTCTACTGCTTGTGCAACATCCAATTTTTGCTTCTATGCTGCTGCAAATCATATCCGCCAAGGTGAGGCTGATTTAATGATTGCTGGCGGTGTTGAAGCTTCTGTTATTCCTATTGGACTGGGAGGTTTTACTGCTTGTAGAGCATTGTCACAACGAAATGATGATCCCGAAATGGCTTCCAGACCATGGGATAAAGATAGAGATGGATTTGTTATTGGAGAAGGTGCTGGTGTTTTGGTAACGTTATCACCCATGTTTGACTTCATTTAGCAATGTAAACAATAATGAGCAAAAAATAGTGCATAATTTATTTTAAAAGTTCATCTTTCTGCTTTAGTTATTGTACATGTCTTATCTTTTTTAGGTGATGGAGAGTTTAGAGCATGCAATCAAAAGGGATGCACCAATAATTGCTGAATACTTAGGAGGTGCTATAAATTGTGATGCTTATCATATAACTGATCCACGACCCGATGGGCTTGGTCTTTCATTTTGCATTCAAAGGAGTCTTATGAATGCTGGTGTTTCGGCAGAAGAGGTAAACTACATTAATGCACATGCCACTTCCTCAGTCGCTGGTGATTTGGCAGAGGTAAAAGCCCTTATGAACGTATTCAAAAACACTTCCATGATCAAAATGAACGCCACAAAGGTGAAGTAGACCCCCATGTTATTCCAAGTTTTCTCACAACATCAATTTCATATTGACCTTCTGGAAATATCTTTCAGTCTATGATTGGGCATTGTTTGGGAGCAGCTGGAGGTCTTGAAGCCATTGCGACAATTAAGGCGATTCAGACAGGATGGCTGCATCCCACCATCAATCAATTCGTAAGTGATACCTACATTCCAGCTATTTCCTCCTTAATCTTCTTTATTTCTAACTTCTCGTTGCAACTATAGAACCTAGAATCTGAAGTAGAATTCGACACTGTTGCAAATAAAAAGCAGTGCCATGAAATTAATGTTGGTGAGTTTGTTTCCATCTCTCGTACATTTCTTATGCTTAGTCATATACGCATATCTAAACTATCTTTGTATACAGCTATTTCAAATTCACTTGGTTTTGGTGGACATAACTCAGTTGTAGTACTTTCTGAATTCAACCCATAATATGATCATCGAGAAGATGTCATGGATCTATAGAGCTCATTCTTGTTAAATAACGCATTTGATCTACTTTGTTATACTGTGCAGCTGAACTATAAGCAAATTTAATGTTTGTTGTAAGAAATATTCAAGTCACACTGTCTACAAAATGCGTTGGTAAACTGTATTACTGTAGCATTTTAAAAGGTACGGCCTAGACTTATCGCACAATACACTTCCAGAACAGTGTCGCTAAAATTTACTGTAATACAGAGTAGCATCTAAAAAATATATAAATATATTTTCTCGACATCTTACTGACGAAAAAAACGTTAGAAAATTTCATAAGGAATTATGTTTAATCATCTTCAAAGATGAACAACGGAAGAAATTTCCATCATTGATCTGAACTAATTGCTCCTTAATTATTTTGGAAAATTTGCAAGACATCAAAGATAACAGTTATTTCCGATTTGACTGAACTTTGTTCCATATTGCTAAAACCGGGATACTCAATTACGTTTTGCCGAGTTTGCTCATCTGCACCCACTGCACACCTACTTCTCATCTATTTATCATTTTATTCAGTCTACCACACCCCCAACTTCAAATAATCGGCTATATCTCCTCACACGCACCTCCATTCTTCATGAAAAATACACCGTCTTCATTGACGTCTCATTCCGATCATGATGACACCCGTTTCGTTCTTTTTCATGCACACCGAAAAGACTCGGTCACTACTAATATGTAATAGTATAGCTCGTAGCAATAGTATTTGAAAACTTACCAAGCTAACCGGGTCAACATAAAACAACCTTATGTGTGACCGGCCAAGCAAGGTATAAATACCCCTCTCCACACCTTGGAGAGGGTTGGTTGTTTCATTTGTTATTTACATAATACATTTTCCTTTTCTTTCTCTCTATAAGTGATACAACCCACTTTCTCTCTCTAAACTTTCTTATCTTGTTCATTTGTTAAGTGATTTGATACATCCACAATTAGTATCAGTCGCCATGGGGTGATATCGTGAGCTTGTGTGCGGTTATATCTTGTTTAGATTGTTAGTTTTGGTTATTTATTAATTTCGTGTGCTTCAAAAATCAAAACCGGATTTTTATGTTTAAAAGTCTTAAAGTTTGTGTTTTTAAGCAAGATCTAGGCCCAAGATAACTAGTTGTGCAAGAAAAATCAAGGTAAACATCAAAAAGGTGAGTTTTTGGTGATTTTTTGTGAAAAAGTACGTTTTTATTTGAAGCAAGTGAAATACATATTGAAGGTAGCGAAATATGTTTGAAGGTAGCGAAATATGTATGTAAGCGAAATGTGTAAGCGAAATATGTTAGTTAGCGATTTATGACAGGTTGTTAGTTCAAGCGAAATACGTAGTTGTGTAAGACGAAACTCTGTCCAATTTTCATATTTTAAGCGAAACATTACATTGTCATATTCCAAGCGAAACATTACAAGCAAGCGAAACATTACAAGCGAAATATTACGCTGTCCAAGCGAAACATTACATACTTCACAAAAATATTTTATTTTTTACGGATTGTCTTACTTGGTAAAATCCCGTGAAATAATTAGATTTCTCAGTTTTAGTGAAGATATGTAAAATCCCGTGGAATATCAATCTTAATCACCAACAACAACAAATCTTAACACAATCCTCCTTTATTACTGTTCGATCACTCTTTAATCATTTATCTTTTCAATTATAACAAGATGACTACTTTAGCCGAACACATCATTGTTGCTGGAGCTGAGAACCGTCCTCTAATTCTTGAAAAATCAATGTATGCTTCATGGGCAAGTCGTATACGTATATTCATCAATGGGGATGATGCTTGATTCAATCGATAATGGTCCAATGGTTTACCCAACTGTTGAAGAAAATGGGCAAACTAGACCTATGAAATACTCCAAACTTACTGAAGCACAACAACTTCAAG
>BQNB010051149.1:0-20150 GCA_026074375.1 Tanacetum coccineum
TTTGAAAAAAGTGAGGGTAAAATGGTCACAAAATACACACAATAGCACGAATTTAAAAGTTGAATGACACACTGACAAAAAAATAGTTGTCTACATACAATGACAAAAAGTGGCAAGTATAGTACATTTTTAAGCAATTAACCCTAATAAAATCTTTAGAGGATTTAGGAATAAGGGAGCGGAAAGTAGCTATGCATCCCCAATTAGCATTTATGAGTAGTGTTAGCATCTTAATTTATATTTAACAGTGATTTCGTTTTTAATCTTGGTTTGGGGAGGGTGAAAAATCAAGGACGATGAATTTATCCCTTTAGTGTTTCTTGTTCCGTAAAAGTTATGATATAAATGAATAATTATAAATGCATAAAAATGGTTAAACGGGGGGATTTTCAAAACTAGTAATTTCTTAATCCCCTTGGATGAATACTTAGCTACTTTTCTAGGTAATTATTCTAAGGGGGTTGAAATTGTTGGTTTTCTAAGTTTGTATTTATGACATTGCGTGAGGACACGGCAATAATTTAGTATGGGGGATTTTGATATGTGCTTAAATACACATACCTTTTGCCTAATAAAACAAGCTAAAAAGACCAAAAAATGACTTAAAACATATGAAAAACGCATTGTATATGTTTGTTTTATGGTTTATATCGTGCAGGTAACGGATATTCAAAAAACGACAAAAACGAAGCCAAAACCGACAAAACCGAGCACGGGAATGGAAAGAGCGTGGAAAACCGAAGCCGAAGGCGTATTCATCTTAAATAGGTCAGCCCATTAAGCCCTTATATAACCCCTTAAAACACCAAAAAGCCGAATTCATATAAATCAAAGAAACCAACCCATGATTAAAACATTGGCCTAACCCTTTAATCACTTAAACAGCCGTTATCTCACTACCCCTTAATCCCGTTAAACCTCTTACACCGAAAGTCCTAAACATTTCACCAATCATTCCTAAACATTTCACCACTCATCCCTACCATAACTCCCGTTACAAAAATTAAACAAAAATAAAAAAAGAGACCCCGTAACCACCCTTCCCTCCTTTTACTGTACACCCATCTTCAACCTTACCCCAACCCTTTTACCCCGAGATAAAACCCCACTTAAACCACACCCTGCCACATCTGACGCAAGCCTGCCAACTCAGTAACAGCTTGGCGATCCCTAGACAACCTATTGGTTATGTGGCGACGTGGACATCATCAAGGGCAGAGATCAAGACTAAAGAAACACAAGGGTGAATCAAGGGCCAAGATGAGAGCACTTCAACCTCTCACACAAGAAACACACCCAAGACCTAGAGGCTTCCATCACTGCTTATAAATAGAGGCTTATTTTCTCATAGTTAGGTGTTCTTTCCTTGTATTTTTCTTTACAGTTTTTTAAAGCTTATTGTTATTTCCTTTCCTTGTAAACGTTTTTAAAGTATTAATGAAAGTTTGAGGTTTTATTTAAGAATTATGTGTTTGATCTTATCAGAACTGTTTATGCTTTATAAGCTATGATGACAGCTTGATCTCTCCTAAAGCTTCACTAAGCTTTAGCTTTCTTAAGCCTTAAACCATTTCTGTTCTTGCTTATATAACAATTTCTTGTCTTTAAAATCTAATAAAAATCACAAAAATATAGCTATATGAATGATAAGCCAAAAAGAGATGGGCTTATTGCTGTCACTAGCTTGTTTCTAACAAGCTAGAGCTTGTAGAATAGCTCTAAGAGCATTTTATACCCTTGATTAAGCAAAGGGACCTATAAGTTTACACTTTATGTTTTAAAGCTTATTTACTTTTCAGCTTATTGTCTTGCTTATTTAATGCTTATTGCTCTGCTTAACTACTTATTTATGATTATTATTGTCTTTAGTTGATAGTTAATGCTTATTTATAGTTTAAATCTCTTTAGTTGTCATTTTTACATAAAACTGTCTAAAAAACCCAAAATATGTCTCTTGCTTATAGCTTATTATTAAGTGCTTATTTGTGGTTTTGTATTGCTTAGTTAAGCTTGATATCATAAGATCTTAGTCTGGTTTAACTTTTTATAACTTATATTAAACTGTTTAAAGCTTAAATATGACTTTCATACTTGTTAAGGGATGTTTGGCACAAGCACTACTAACCTTGGTTAGTATTGTTTGATGGCCTTGTGACCCTTAAGCCAAGTTTGATAAGCTCAAACTAAGCTTATAAACTAGCTTTTATAAGTTTACAGAGGTTAAAGTTAGTTTTTATGGTTTTATATGTTCAAAGTTTAAATATGTGGTGTCAAATCAGTTTAGAACAACTTATTTGATAAGGACTTTGAAAATAGCTTATAAGTATTGGTTTTGTGTTGTTATGGTGTCTAAATGCAGTAGAAAGATTGTGGTAAAGTTTTGAATTGGTGACTTAAGTTTTAATACCAATCTGTCACAAGTTGCTAAGCCTCAGTTTGCAAAAGTTGAAGTACCAGTTTTAGATCTTAATTTTAGGGTAGTCAAACTAGGTTTTAGCTTCTGAAAATTTGTGCCCAAGTAGATTGTAGGGTAAACTTAATCTGTTTAAGCTTATTTTAAGGATAGGAGCTTATTTCAATATCTGAATTTAGGGTTGCAATTAGTACTTTAGTGTTTCATGAAAACTTGAAAAAACCAAAAAATTAGTTCTTAGTGTAAACAACAACATTCAGGAGGTCTTAACTAGCTTTATATTAGTTCAAAATGCTTAAAATTTGCTTATTCTAAGTAGTTTAGAGGTTAAAGTTCATTTGTTTTGAGTTTTTAGAATTAGCTTATTAGTCCACTAGCTTAAAATTAAACTCAAAAGAGCCTGTTCAGGCTGTTCTGTATCAAGTTTTTGGTCAAAAAGCTAAACTGATATTCTGAGCTTGTTGCTTATTAGGATTGCTTATTTTGGTCTTTGATTGGCTATTAAGTTGTTTTCAAGGTTCAGTAGCTTAAGTAACCTTAGGGTGGGCTTTTAAGAGCTTATTTGCAAATCTGAGTTAGTATAAGAGTTTTTAAGTCTTAAAAGTGTAAACTGTCACCTATTTTTGCTTATTCCTGGCTTATTATTAAGTTTCATAGAAAAGGTTTTCACAAATAGTGCTTATTTCGTACTCGCTTTAATTGTTGATTGTCTTTGCTTGTTATTGCATCATATTTGTTAGAAATAGAAATAGAAATCCAAATCAAAATCTTAAACTAATCAAATCACGCGATCACAAATTTAACCGATTTTCCATTCACGCTTCATCGAGAGGAACGACCCGGGAGGTTTTTGAAATTACTTTGGTTAAAAGTAACTTTCTTAAATCTGTTGGAATACTTACTATATATTATACTATTATTGACTCCGCCCTTATATACATACTTACGTGTGTGTGTTTGGGGCATAATCAAAATTTTTGTCACCGCTGCCGGGGAAGTGTGTGATTATCGTGTTTACGTTTGAAGATTAGTGTTTGAAGACCCTTCCCTGTGAAGTTATCGTTTTGTTATTTTCTTTTATATAAAAATACAAAAATATTTTATTTTCTCAATTTTTGTGATTATCTATTATCAAGTAATCAAAATACCAAAAAAAATTAAAAAAACAACAAAAACAACCGTTGTGTCACTTGTGAAAACCTCCCCGGCAGCGGCGCCAAAAACTGATTCGCATGAAACGTGCTCGTCGAGTAATAGTATATAAGTACTTCCCGTTGGATATGAAAATTGCTTGAGGACAAACAATAATCAATCTTTCCGGAGTCGAAGTCCCAACGAGGTTTGAATTGAACAAATCACGATTATGTTTTCGAAGAATAATGCTTGATTATCTTTTAAGGCTTTTGGTTTTACAAACTACTTTTTAATTCCTAAGAAGGAATTATAACAAAATTATAATAAACAATTAAGGACTAGCAGATTTATACTAAAATGACCTAAGAAGTATTATTCATATAGCAAATGCTTGCTAAGTTGATGTGAAAAGTTCATTACGTGTGAATTAGGTTTTTTTAAACGAATCAATTTCTTTAAAAAGCGGAATAGTTATCTCATCCGTTGACATTATAATTGAAAAAAATCTCTTAAAAAAATATATTAAAACTAGATGTGTAAGTTTAACTATTTTTTTTCGCGGATTTTCGCTCCTTAAAAATATTTAAACCACAAATCTAAATAATCCAAAATTATTAATCAATTAGACCTTTTTCAAATCCATACTGAATTCACAATTCAAAATTTCACTTAACAAGCATTAATTAAACTACTCGCTACTCATAATGATAAAGCAAAACATTTTTATACTAAGCTACAACTAAGAGTATTTAAAAAAGTAAAAATTAAACCTGAAATAGAAGCCCGCAATTATACGAAATTAAGCACCCGATTTATTTAGTCTAAAACAAATAATCAAACATATCGGTCTAGGCTAATAAACCTTAAGCTCCCGCCTCTGAGTTGACTCGGGAAGTAGCCACAAAAAGTTAAACAACAAATCACAAAATGTTAACGGTAACAATGTATAACATAAATTCAATATTTCACTTTCTGTATTAAACACGCAAGCCCTGATTTAAAACGAGCCCAGTTCCAAATTGAGGCCCAATCATTTAAGACGTGGCCCAACCAACTAAACGGAAAGAGGCCCAATTCTATTTTATAAGCTAGACGCAACAGATTAAAGGACGAGTAAAAAAAGCACACGAATAAGCTAAATTAATAAGCCAGAACCATTAATAAGCATTTAGAATATACCTAAAACACTACAAATACTGGATAAGCAACTCTTAAATCGAATTAAGCACTTAGAACTTGAAACAAACACAATAAGCTAAAACGGATATTATGGAAGCTAGAAACGAGATTTAAGCTAAAACTCTTAATAAGGAGTCCAAACTTGAACGCAATAAGGCACTAAAACTAATCGAATAAGCAAACAAGATCAGCAACAAGATGGATTTAAACGTAAGCAATAAGCGAAGCACTATAAAGCTATTTCAAATGACAAATCGAGATAACATATACAGCAGGACACCAAAAGTTTGAACTAGTCAAATATTAGCTCACTTAAAACTCAAATAAAGCTATTTTAAAAGGCTTATCTTAACAGAAATATAGCTCTTAAAACAACGAAAACGATGAATGGACCACACAAATAAGCTATATACAGGGCTTATTCCTAGCTTATAGATTAGAAAAGTTACTTAAAAACACAATTTGAGAATGAGTCGAATTATCTGAGGAAGCTTATAAGAGGAGGGTCATTATCAAAGACTGTTAAAACTGTTTGATGCAATAATGAATCTAGGGCGAAAATATAGCATGAAAAATGCAAGCTTATAGAATAAGCAAGCAACGATAACAAGTATTATGAACAAATAAGGGCAAAGAAATAATCAAACCAGATCTTATATAGCTTCAAACGCATTTTCATTACATCATCATAATAAGCTTGATTAAATATGCTAGTACAATAAGCGCTCAGAACATTGAAATAAAGCTATTACATAAACTAAGAATAAGTGCAAAAATTTAAATGGCTAACTAAGAAAACTAAAAGGCCTAGTGCCGAAAAGTGTGAGTGGGGGGGTAGCGTGTGATATATGGTGGGTAATTAAAGTTCACAAACGAGGGGGTGAACTTGTAAATTTTCCTTTAATCACCGCCTCATCATAAGCCAATCATTTGCCTTAAAAATTGCACCTCGGATAGCAGATTGATCCAACCGATTATATACTGCCGCATGTCCTTTCTCATTGCTTGATTTATACGCAGCAATTTTGATCCGTTTGATTTCTTTTCATACATAATTTGAATTGCAAATTTTTCCCCGCCACGTGTCGAAATGCTATTCGCCCTCAGAAATGAGTAGGATGGCACATGCTATTATTTTGATTTAATTCAGCCTCACGTGAGGCTTGCATCACCTGACGTCATCATCAACATTTTCATATATATCTAGTTTTGGGCTTAATTAAGTTGTTGGGCTTATTTTTGGGATCATGCAATAATGGGCTGGCTCGACCCATAAAATGGGTTACGGGCCGGCCCAATAAAATCTGAGGGCACCGTTGGACTTGTTTTTTCCGTGCTCTTTCCAATGGCATGCTCGGGGACTTTTCATGACTTTGTCTTGATTTTGAATAATAGGCACTCTTGATCACGACGAACCCGTAAATACCCGTTTTTGCTCCGTTTTCAATCATTTTTACTTGCAAGACATAAAAATACTAAAAACATATTTGGCAAAACATAAGAATCAATAGTTTTAAATCATTTTTAGAAATTCTATTCAGTAGTGTTTTTACGAGGATAAACGATGTTGTGTTTTAAGCACACATCAAAAAAAAATTCTTCGAAATTCCTTTCTTCCACACTAAGCCATTCTGGTCGCCACACGCAATTTAATAAAATCAAACCCGTTAATAAATAATGTTTATCGGCCTTTTAACTTATGACCCTCATCATATCAAACAAGAACAGAAAAGATCCATTAAAAGGTTCAAAAATCATTTAATTCGCAAGCACCCCCATTTTAACCATTTATTAAATAATAAAAACTAAGATAATAATTTTTATAAAATTTATTTTAAAAGGCTTAGGAATAGGAGTTCGTCATCCTTGACTTTTCACAATCCCCAAACTAAACTTAAAATAAAATCACAGGCAAAAATAAGATTAGATGTTAACGCTACTCATAAATGCTAATTGCGTAAACGCAACTACTTTTCGCTCTCTTATTCTTAATTTTCTCTAAGGATTTTATTATTATTATTAGTGACAAATAAATTGTCCTTTATATCATAAATGTGCATGCTTTAGACCACAATTAGTTTGAAATCTTTTCCTAAAGAGACGATATGGTGAGAATAAGGTCCACATTAAGGTTCTAATTTTGCATGATTTAGGGGTTATCCTTTTTTATATTCATGCCTGAACAACAACTCAACTACGAGTCCAAGACGGCAGCTTTATTTAGATAATCCCCTGGAGCTCGTAAATTTTTGGCTTTATTATTATTATTATTAGCAACATTAATAAACCTCAGGTTCCTTAAAAAAACAACTGGTCAAAAAACACGTCCTAGAATGCAGCCGACCATGGTCCAGGATCTTATTTCGACCAATCAGGTAAAATTTCCACTGACCTTTTAAAAAGCTCAAACATCGTTTGTGAGCCGGCAAGATGCATACAAAACATTTATCAGTCACTCAAAGATTATTACTATGTGCCTTATTTAGTAAGACTAAGCCAACAACGGATTATGAGCCGGGCAAAGACAATAAACTTTTATCAGCACCACAGTTTTTATTATTATTATTATTTAGCCCGTCGCACCCTTTAAACGACTACGTCACAAATCGGTTGTTAGCCGACAAGAAGTAGGTGGTCTTATTCGGCTTCGGTTTCTTGACAATATAAACAACTCTTTATTATTATTGAGCCAACTTTTCATAGTCCTGCTGTCTTTTATACAACGCCACAGACGGCGGGGGTGTGGGGTTTTTGCTCCCGGCAAGAAGACAATAGCCTAATTATCCTTCCGCCGCAACACTGACAAAACCCATCGATGATGTACCTTAATTTACCAGAAGACATCTCTACGAATGATTTAAACTAAGAATCGTAAAACCTAATGCAAAACTTTATTTTAATTCAAACAATTATATAACGTTTATTAAGGCTGGTGTGATGCAAAAAGGCCCAAATTAACCTCTATGAGCACTAAAGAGATCTCAACCTACTCCAACGCTTAGCATCTAACTTAATTATAAACTCTATCATTTTTTCTTCTTTGCAAAATTTTAAAGGTTAAGTAATACGTCTAAGTCTCAAAAGCTAAAGGGAACGCTAGAGTTTAAAACTCGATCAAGTCAAAAGCTACCAAGTTCTATGGGCCTAATTATTTATATATTTTTATATTTTCGTCATCATCATTATTATTTTTTTACTACAAATAAAACAATACAAATGGTGGGTTAAAATTTGTAGGCTAAAACGTGGTTGACAAGGGACACAGGCAGGGCACAAACAAATCATATTTTGATAGCAACCCCTCAACACTTAGAATCAAACATTGGCCTCAATTTTAAAAAATTGTCAGGTGGCCACCTCCACACTTAAGGACGGAAAAAGGTCAAATACTGGTACTGGTGGATTGGGGTCGGACAATGAAGGGGAAACACAATATAGTATCATGATCATAGATTAAGGAATCCCACAAAAATTGTAAGCCAACACCAAAGAAAGAAGCACGCCCCCACACATGGGCTATAAAATCACACACTACTTATTAATAGAAAATAGAAAGAGAAAAGAGCAAACGGGTTGTGCCTCTCGAGAAAGGCGCTTGTTTTTTAACGATTCGGCTAGCTTGATCCTGCCCTCGAATGGATTAGTAGTTCGCTTAGATTGGGTCTCTTGGAGATCTGGGACATGTCCATAGAAGGAATTTCGCCTTCCAAAATAGTATTTTTTGGGGGGGGGGGGGGGGGGGGGGGGGGGGGGGGGGGGGGGGGGGTGTGTTTTGGATTCGGGTGCCCATTTTAACGTTGAAGTTAATATTCGTCGGGTTGAGATAACTCGGAGCGGTACAATATGGAAATACTTCAGGCAAACGCGTAAATGGTCGCGGACTCAGCGGGATTTTAATTTGCCCGAGAAGATCTTTAATCGAGAATTAAAAAGAAGAACACGATCTCCGATATGAAATTCTCTGTTTTTAATCTTAGCATCGTGTATCTTTTTCGTCTTCTCTTTATAGATTAAAGAGTTTCGTCATAGTCTTGACCCGACTTTCATTTAAATTCGATAAGTTGAACTTTAAGGGACGGTGATACACTATCGCCGGTTTTTTATAGGTCAAAGTTAGGCCCATTTTCCAGGCCCAGTAGGCTTTATGGCTTCAAGCTCGATGGGGTGAGATAGACAGGCTTTTACCGTATAGTCAGCTATAGAGGTGTAACAATATCCGATAGGTGTTTTGAAAAAGCTGCACGAAAAGCCTACGCACAATGCTTCATCAAATTTATACAGGGCCGACAGTCTCTCCTCGCCCGAATATGCTCTTCTACTGTCCTTTCTAATATCCTTTTTAAACCTCTGTTGGAAACCTCCACCTGGCCACTAGTTTGTGGGTGAAACGAGGTCGAGAGCTTATGAGTAACGCCATATTTTTTAAGAACATTAGAAAATTGGTCGTAATAGAAAATGCGTCACCTACGAGTCACATTATAATGGCCCGGGGAAGCCCAATCTAGAAAACAATTTTTTTAAGAACTTAATCACAACTCGAGCATCATTAGTAGGGGAGGCGCTTCGCTTCAAACCCATTTAGACACAAATAGTCGCCATCCACGAGAATATATCGGTACGCCTCTTGAAGACATGAACTGGCCTGATAAAATCGATGCCACCAAACGACAAAAATTCTCACAAATCTGTCACAGGGTTTTAGGGCATTTTAATCGCCGTTGTGAGATCTTTCATTATCGCCTACGTTGTTCTGACTATGAGACACAAGTGTGTGACTAAAGTCCTGGGGCATACGCGATAAATGTAAGGCCAAAAAAAAAGGAGTCACAAAGCGCTTTTTGCGGTGTGTTCGGGCCATGGTGTCCCCGTTAGGGGTCCATTATGGCAAGCTTAGAGAATAAGTTCCATTGAGGTCTTTCCTGCCCGTATCCACTACACCGTCCAGAATAATGCTGAATCAGGTACACAAATCCGAAAGAGATATGGAGGGTCATCCCCAGAAATAGGTCGAATATACCTGAAAGAAGAATTTCTTTTTCTGGCTTGGTAAGTAACATCCCCTTTTAAAAGCACATTCCCCACTAAGTAGTTTGCTATGTCAGCAAACCACAAGGGTTCATTGTCGGGATTAAGAGATATCATATTAAGGGACTCGTGTGGAAAATTGTCATTTATTTCCATTCCAACACGATCATCTTGGTAAGGGTTTTCTAATCTGCTTAAATGATCGGTAAGTGCCAGTCAATATTCTCCGTCTATTTTTTTTAATACCGAATATTCAATAGTAAAATTCCCCTGAGGCAGTGGAGCAGGAGAATCTACCGGAGCAACCTCGGCTTAGCATCTTGCTTATTAAAAAGGTATTTTAATGCCGAGTGATCCGTATACACTATGGTCTTAGATAAGATTAAGTAAGACCGAAATTTTTCGAATGCGTACACCATAGCTAAAAGCTCTTTTTCAGTAACGGTGTAATTAATTTGAGCATCCGAAAGGGTCTTACTAGCATATTGTATAGGCCTAAAATAATTTTCTTTTCTTTGTCCTAATACAGCTCCAATAGCATAATCACTAGCATCACACATAAGTTTAAACGGTAAGTCCCAATCCGGGGACACAAGGATAGGAGCTTCAGTCAACTTCTTTTTAAGAATTTCAAAAGAAGATTGACACTCGGATGAGAAGAAGAAAGGAGTGTCTTTTTCCAACAAGTGGGTCATTGGCCGAGCTATTTTGGAAAAATCTTTTATAAATCTTCTATAAAAGCCGGCATGACCCAAGAAGCTCCTAATTCCTTTTACCGTGGTCGGAGGAGGAAGTTTTGAAATTACATCCACTTTAGCTCTATCAACTTCAATACCACTTTTAGAGATTTTATGGCCGAGGACAATGCCCTCTTTGACCATGAAATGACACTTCTCCCAATTTAGAACTAGGTTGGTGTCTTCGCACCGTTTTAGCATCATATCTAAATGGGAGAGGCACGATGAGAATGAATCCCCAAAGACCGAAAAGTCATCCATGAAAACTTCCATGGTTTTCTCAATCATATCGTGGAAAATAGCCACCATACACCTTTGGAACGTCCCAGGAGCATTACAAAGACCAAAAGGCATTCGTCGATAAGCAAATGTTCCATAAGGACAGGTGAAGGTGGTTTTATCCTGGTCTTGGGGATCAATAGGAATTTGAAAGTATCCAGAAAATCCATCTAAGAAACAATAAAATTCATTTCCTGCTAAACGCTCTAACATCTGATCCATGAAAGGGAGAGGAAAGTGGTCTTTACGGGTGGCGTCGTTTAACTTTTGGTAGTCAATACAAACACGCCAACCCGTGACCAATCTTGTAGGAATCAATTCATTATTTTCATTTGTAATAACCGTCATACCCCCTTTTTTGGGTACGACATGAATCGGGCTCACCCAAGGACTATCAGAAATGGGATAAATCAATCCAGCATCAAGAAGTTTTATAACCCCTACTTTAAGTACTTCATGGATTTTAGGATTTACCCGTCTATGATGCTGAACAGCTGGTTTAAAATCATCTTTCATTAATATCTTATGAGTGCAAAAATTAGGATCAATGCCTCGAATATCAGATATTTTCCAAGCTATCGCCCGTTTATGTGATTTTAAAACCTTTAGAAGCTGTTCTTTTTCCTCCCTCTTCAAGTCTTTAGCAATAATGACGGGTAACTTAGAAGTACCCTCAAGAAATGCATATTCGAGATGAGGAGGTAAGTCCTTGAGCTCAAGATCCGGAGGATCATCAATAGAAGATTTAATCTTTTCAGTTTCATTAATCAAACATACAGGATGGGGAATAGGAGGGAGATTTGGTGTAGGATCTTCATTAAGTAATTCTTCTAGAAAAAGAATATCTCCCTCCGAGTCATAGATGCCATTATCAATACCCGGTGGTATCGAATCATCTAGAGAAAGAAATGCGTCGGTCTCCTCCAAAAGAAAATCACTATCTCCGAAGGGAGTGAGAGAAGGGGAGAGAGACTCGACCACAGGGTCAGGAGAAGGAGTGGGACTGCCACTCATTGGATTAATTGACTTTTGAACATTTAGCACCTCATGGAAATGATCCTCGCATGTAATATCAAGAATGTCAATCTTATGGATTGATTCATCACCATGTTTTCGAGGATATTTCGAGGTACTTTCAACATTAAAGACCAATTCCTCATCACCGACTCGAAGAGTTAACTTTTCGCCGTGTACGTCAACTAAAGCATGGGTCGTCCTCATAAAAGGTCTCCCCAAGATAAGAGGAACCCGAGGATCAACCTCATAGTTAACTACCACAAAGTCTGCTGGGAATGTAAACTTTCCCACTTGAACAAAGACATCCTCAGCTATACCGGCTGGATAAGCAATAGTCCGGGTAGCTAACTCGAGGGTCATTCGAGTGAAAGAAAGCTCAGGAAGGGATAGTGTCTTCCACACTGAAAGTGGCATCAAGTTAATGCTAGCACCTAGATCGGCTAGGGCCATGCATGAATCGAGCCCATAGAAATCACAAGGAATGAGAAACCTCTTAGTGTCTCTAAGTTTTTCAGGTAATTTTTTGAGGAGCACAGCTGAGCAGTTCTCATTCATGGGTGTATTTGCCATTTCAAGAAGTTTCTCCTTATTTGTAAGGAGATCTTTAACCATTTTAGCGAATTTAGGCATGTGAGCTAAAGCCTCGGCAAAGCTGATATTGAATTGTATCTTCTTAAACATTTGTAAGAAACTATGAATTTGGATATCAGCTTTACCTTGCAACTTTTCCTTATTTAACCTTGATGAATATGGTATAGAAGGTTGATGCGGATTAGGCTCAGGAATCACAGGAGAAGAAACAGGAGCAGGAGGAAGCTTAGTAGAAGCAGGAGACGACTGGACAACCAGAGGTGGGACACTAGTGGTACTCTCAGTGAGTATCGGGTCTATTATCGTCTCCGATTCTTGGTCCACCTCCTTAGAAGAAGAAAGATGAGGAGGAGGAACCAAGGGTCCAGCTAAAGTAACACCACTTCGAGTGGTGATTGCTTTAAGATCTTCCTGAGGGTTAGGAACGGTGTTGCTTGACAACACTCCCTAAGGTCTTTCCATAAGAACCTTTTGCATTTGATCCATTTTATTTGCCATATTAGTGTTATGGTTCTTCAATTGTTGCAATTGCAGATTATTATACTCTTGCATTTGTTGCATTCTAGCCTCAGTCATTTTCATATGTTGATTCATCATTTCTTCAAAAGAAGGCACATTTGACTGAGGTTGATTCTGATTATATCCCTGATTTTGGTAGTAGTTATTTCCTTGATTATTATTCTGACCTCTGTTTTGAATAAACCCTTGGTTTTGAGAACCTTGATTATATTGATTTTGGTTATGATTCTGGTTCTGATTTTGATTCCTGTTTTGATAATTTTGTTAATTTCCCTGATTATTTTGATTTTGATTATTTCCTTGATTAAATCCAGATGGTCCAAGATAGCTATTCGAACGATAGCTAAGCAGATTTCGGTTACCTTGTGGTTGGTAAGAATTACCACCTTGGTTATAGGTTCCCGAAGTAGCGTATACATCCTGAGTGTAGCCATCGGTGGCTTGACACTCGAAGTAAGGGTGAGGACCACCACACGTCTCACAACCATTTTGAACAGAATTAACTCCATTTTGTGCAGAATTAACCGGTCGGTGTAAAGCGAGAAGAGCTTCAACTTGCTTAGTGAGAGAACTAATATGAGCATCTTGAGCTGAGCTCCCACTAGCACTTGCAACTTGAGGTTTGTTTCTAGAAGTTTAGACTTTAGATTTATTCTCAATAATAGTCAAAGCCTCTTGGGTATTCTTTGTCAAGAAATTACCCCCACCTGCAGAATTAAGAGAATCCAGATCAGCTTGACTTAGACTATTATAGAAAGTATCAATCTGATGAAGAGGAGAAAAGCCATGATGGGGACATTTATTAAGAAGATCTTTAAATCGGTCCCAGGCTTCAGCAAAAGTCTCACCGAATCTTAGTTGAAATCTCATGATTTCATTTCGAAGATTGGTAGTCTTAAAGGAGGAAAGAAATGGTTCACTAACTTGGACACAAGATCGTTACAAGTTGTGATAAAATTTGGAGGTTCATTATCAAGGCAAGTTTGAGCTGCTCCTTCAAGAGAAAATGGAAACAACATCAACTTAATAACATTGGGTGGAACTTGATTACGTTTCACTGTTTGAGTTATTTTCGTAAAACGTCGAATATGAGAATGAGGATCGTCATTCTCAAAACCGTGAAAAGAGATAACGGTTACTAGATTAAGTAAACCGGTCTTCAATTCGAATTGATTAACGAGAATGGGGGTACAACAATTGCATCCCCGACACCATCGGTAGGTGCCTGAAGTAATTCCTCCATCGAGCGAAGGTCGGGTATCGGACCCTGAGGTGGAGCTTGTCCAGCCATATCGTCTTCTTCTAGATCGAAAAGGAGTGACGGTTCACTTCGATTCCTTCGACTTATTAACTTTTTGGGATCTTCAATAGGAGGTAAAAGTCGTCTAGGCGGAAATGAAGACAGTGTGCTCATGCACTATATAGAATAAAATATAGAAAAAGAAATAAGAAAAAAAAAATTTGGTTTTTATAAAGAAAAGATATTTGGTTTTTATAAAGAAAATAAAAGGAGAATATTTTTGGATTTTTTATAATTTTTTTTATATTTTTAATAGGTACAAAAATAACATTCAAGGAGAAAGGATCTTCAAGGCATCAACCGCAAAACAAAACGTGATGATCGTAACAAAACCTCCCCGGCAACGGCGTCAAAAACTGGTCTGCACGAAACGTGCTCGTCGAGTAATAGTATATATAAGTATCCCGTTAGATGTGAAGATTGCTTGAGGACAAACAATAATCAATCTTCCGGAGTCGAAGTCCCAACGAGGTTTGAATTGAACAAATCACAATTATGTTTTCGAAGAATAATGCTTGATTATCTTTTAAGGCTTTTGGTTTTAAAAACTACTCTTTAATACTAAGAAAATTATACTAAAATTATACTAAACAATTAAGCTACGAGAATTATACTAAAATGATCTAAAAGATTATTAAAATGCAAATGCTTGCTAAGTGATGTGAAAAGTTCATTAAGTGTGAATTAAGGTTTATTAACGAATTAACGTCCTTAGAAAAGATAGTTATCTCACAACGTTGGCTTATTTTGACAAAAATCTCTTAAAAAGATATTAATTACTAGATGTGTAGTTTAACTATTTTTTTGGATTTTGCCCTTAAAAATATTTAAACCACAAATCTAAATAATCTAAAATTATTAATCAAATAAACCTTTTTCAAATCCACACTTAATTCACAATTCAAAATTTCACTTAACAAGCATTAATTAAACTACTCGCTACTCATAATGATCAAATAAGCAAAGCAAAACATTTTTAATCTAAGCTACACTAATATATTGAAAAATGATAGAAAATGGAACCGAATTGAAGACCCGCAATTAAACGAATACCACCCGATTTATTTAGCTAAAGCAAATAATCAAATTCGGTCTAGCTAAATAAACCCTTAAGCTCCACGCCTCATGAGTAGACCGGTACCAAAAATCACAATACAAATCAAAACAAATGTTAACAGTAACAAGTTATATTATACATCCAAATTGCAATTTCTGTATGATTCTCGCAAGCCCAAACCACGAATGACCCAATTTCAAGCCCAACAACTGAGGTCCAAAGTTCAAGCAAGGCCCAATTAATACTAACGTGGCCCAATTAACACTTCAAATTCACACAGTTTATTAGGACGAGAAATAAAGTACAAGAATAAGCCAAACTAATAAGCCAGAACAAATAAGCACATGCGAATAAGCTAAAACTCAGAATAAGCCGAGATAACAATTTCCATAAGCCAACAGAAAAAGCACTTAATCAATTTGATAGAAACAAGCTTAAAGAAAACTAAATCCTAAAGTCGAATGAGCTCCACTTAATAAGCTCTAGCTAAACTTATTAAAACAAACGAGATTAAGCCAAACACCATAGAATTACGAAATAAGGAAGCCTAGAACTAAGATAAGCACTTAAACAAGATACCACGACAATTAGCTTAAAGGAAAATAAGCTATAACGAGATCCACAACTAGGAATACCTAATAAGCCTTTACACAAATGAAATAAGCACTCAACTATTCGAATAAGCAAACGAAAAACAGCAACAAGGACCTAGAATAAACTATAAGCATTAAAACTACTAAAATGACAAATCGAACAAGCAAATAAGCACTCAAAAGTTTGATCTAGCAATATTAGCTCACTTAAATCCAAATAAGCTGTTTAGAAGCTTATCTTAACAGTAAATATGAGCTTCTAATCAAACAAAAATGATATAAGCACATAAATAAGCTATACTCGAGCTTATTATTTCGAAAAGTGCTTAAAAACAATTGAGAATGGTTCGAATGAGCTTTGAGAGCTTATAGGAGTTATTTTCTAAGCCTTTAAGAACTTTTAAGAATAATAAGTTGCGAAAATAAGCACAAAAATACAGCTTATTGAGTAAGCTAACACAAAAAGAAAGATTAATGCACGAATAAGCAAGAAATAAGCAAACCGAGAACTTCAATAAGCTTTAAACCATTTTTATTACATCATCTGAATAAGCTTGTGAAATAAGCTGAGTACAATAAGCAGAAAAACGGAAATAAGCTATTTCAAAACTTTAATAAGCTAAAAACTAAGAACTACAAATATTAAAACTAAAATCCTAGGTGACGAAAAATGAAGGGAGCGCGATGTCTTTTATAGCCAAGGAAGGGGCAGATTTGTTACTTGCCAATCATTGGCTACCAACCTCGTACACACGGATCGCCATAAATTTCAGAATTGATCCAGCTGGTATTTTGATGACACGTGGCCATTTTGAAAGCTTTAAACGAACGCATTCTTTTTGGCCGTGTGATTAATCTTGCATGCAATATGAATTGAGAGATAGTATATATAAGTCCTTGCCACATGTCGGTGTTCTATTTGCCCTCAAAAATTAGTGCGTGGTCACGTGACCCACTCGATTTAATTCAGAGACATGTGCTGCTTGCGTAAGCTGACGTCACCATCTCAAACTTTATATCAGATTTAACTTTGGACCAAAATTGGGCTTTAGTACAATTTTTGTTGGGCTTTTGCTTGTTTGGGCTGGCCCGACCCATAAAATGGGTTACGGGCTGGCCCAATAAGATCCGAGAGCACTGTTAGACTCGTTTTTCCGTGCTCTTTCCAATGGCATGCTCGGAGACTTTTCACGACTTTGTCTTGATTTTGAATAATAGGCACTCTTGATCGCGACGAACCCGTAAATACCCGTTTTTGCTCTATTTTCAATCATTTTTACCTGCAAGACATAAAAGTACCAAACAAACATATTTACAAGATAATTATCCATATTTTAGCATTTTTAGACCGATTAATAATGTTTTACGGGGTATAAACGATGTGTGTTTTAGCACACATCTACCAAACTAGTTCTACCTTACACAGAAAAATTACATATCTGGTAGCTACATTCAAATAAGGTAACAGATCATCCGACCCAACTAAATATTATTCAAAATGAATGTACATAGTAGCACAAAACAACATATATCCACCACAACTAACAACACAAAAAACAAACAACATGCAAACAATAAATAATTGACATCTAAATAAGCCTCGATTTAGAGTCTAAAAACATCAATATAAACAGAAAACCCCCAAATCACAAAGATAACTTAACGCGATGACTTACAAAACTGCATCCAAATTATACCTGGCACGGCAAAATCAAGACCCATCAAACCTTAAAAAATTATCCCATACCGCTAATTAATGTTTTCGTTAGCATACTTTACATATTTCAGTCGCGATTAGTATTTTCATTACCATACTATATCCGCTAAAAATCAAATGACATCTTATAAAAACCAATTTTTTATTAAAACAAAGTAACAACTATAAGTTTTTAAAAAGACATTCCTATAATGCCAAAACTACAATAAGCAAGTTCAAAATTTTAACATGGCCATTCAACTACAAAAATCATAACGACATCAGGTTACCACACCTTGACATTGTAGGAACACGACAAAACTGCTTTAGAAATTGCACCTTTACATGAGAAAACATAAATTCTACATTTAAAAAGTACAAAGAAAACACTACACTGCATACAACACATTATCTATTTTGAAAAAAAGAAAGAAAATAACTCTTATGCAAGCAACAAAATTAGGTTTACTTGACATAACACAGACTTAAAACACAATAAGTCAGCTTCAAACGACATAACTTTACCCGATAAAACACAAACTCAACATTTAAACAACGCAACACAAACACAACGACACATACAATCAATAAAAATTAAAGCCAACCTTTATGATACCAGTTTCCATGCCACACCGATACCAACCCCAAGCAATCAACGAAACTACTGCAACCCTACAAAAACAAACCATAAGTATGCTATAAAAGACAGAAAAATAGAAACACAATACCTAATACAGTAGTTGCAAAATAAAGCCCACCTTTATGATGCTAATTTCTCGGCCACACTGTAACAACCCGAGTTTCACGACGCGTATGACAATCACAAGTTCGACGTCATTATTATTATTTTATGAGTTTTCGTAAACAAACGTCGACATTTAAAATTTTATTTGTCGTAAATAATTATTTTGGTATTTTATTGTAAACGGGAACTTAAAATATTTATTTTTGACGTTTCGCGAGTCGACATTTGACCGCGCGTTCGTTAATCGTTTTGGGCATCGTAAAAATATACGACGCGTCTCGTTATTATTTTTAAGATCGAAAATTTGTTATTTTATGGATGTCGTCATTTTGTTCCTTGTCTCGAGCTGGACTTGCGTTTTAAAAATATACACATTCTATTAGATGTTTTAAACTAATAAAAGTGTGACGGAAATAAAAATATTTACGAAAGTGGTGACCCGAGCTTTGGCCGAATATATAACAAAAGAAAATACACTTGTACTAGATTTGAAAGACTTTAAGGGAAAAGGGACCAAAAGTGTCAAGTGCCTAAACTTATTTTCTATATAAAGAAACTCATACACACATTATACCTCTTTATAAAAAAATTCTTTCCCCTCATCCCTAGCTCCACAAACCGGCCACCCTTCACCACCACTTTCCGGCCAATTATCCGACATGCAAAATAATCCACTTTGAAAATATTAATCCCCACATCAATACCTACATATCCCACTAATAAAATCCCACATGCAATGGGTATTTTGAAAGTTAGAAATTTGGTCAAGTTTATGTGATTTTGATCTCAAGAGAGTGTTTAGTGTTGTTAGATTAGTGTTATTGAAGGTTGGTTTAAATGAAAAAGTTAAGGTTTTGGGTTTTTGGTGTGGTTCGAGTCTCGGCAAAGGAACAAGAGGGACGAGTCGAGTCTTTCGTTGGCCCGATCTTGCTATTATAGCTTTGTGAGCATTCTTTTAGTTCATTTGTTTCATTGTTTTCGTTCATTTGATTTGATATTGTTCGTTGCATGTGATGAAATCTATAAGATCTTGCGCCGATTAGTTAATCAATGTTATAAAATGATTAAGTGGGTTAAGTATAAATTATATGTCATATTAGATGTGTTTTAGATGAGTTTTTAGGTCAAAAATAAGTTTTGGTGTGATTTACAAAAGGTACATTCTGAGCAAAAAGTTTGACACAAAAAACGAGGCACGAGATTTTGTAAAATTTGATTTTCGATTGAAAAATATGATAAAGCTTTCCAAGACGATCGTTTTGATATAAGGTAGAGTAGGGGTGAGCGCGGTTCCGGAACCGCAAAGAACCGACCCGGAACCGAAAGAACCGAGAACCGAAAAATGCATATTTTAAGAACCGAGAACCGGACCGAAGTGCATGTTTCGGTTCCCTTCGGTTCTCGGGTTCGGTTCGGGTATTTCGGTTCTTACCCGATTGGAACCGAAATTTTCAAAAAAATCCAAAAACTCAATTTGTGTTTAAACTTTTTTGTGGTTAAACAAAGTTCTTTACCTTAAACGGCTAAAATATGTTATCCTTTTATACAATTTGTGTGTCTTCGTATTTAATCACATCCTTTATATATGGTTTTGCGATACAAAATGGTGATGTGATATAGTAAAAACAAGGAACTTCTGGTTAGAATAAAATAGGTGGCAAATGAAGCTCAGAATTAGCCTATGCGTTAATGTAATTGTTATAAAGAAACATAAACATGAAGTTGCAACAAGGATAAGTATCAAGTAAAAAAACTAAAAATCTAATAAAAATTCCATATATTTGAAGTCGGGCGGTTCTTCGGTTCCGGAACCGAGAACCGCGGAACCGAACCGAACCGAACCGAGAACCGAAATTTGAAATATT
>BQNB010051149.1:23475-41148 GCA_026074375.1 Tanacetum coccineum
GGTAACTTGGTAATCTTCTTAATTTCTCTTTTAAAAGTATTATATTTTATATATATTTTAGGTATATAAAACTACGAATCAGCCTTTAAGTCCCCATAATCATGAACCGTTAATTACTCTCCGTAGTAAGCGCGAATGATGTGAATAGATCTATTTGGGTTGGACTCCCCGTTGGTGTATCCAGTAACGATAACCAATTGCACATCATTAGAAATCATGCGGGTATTTTGGCAAAGGTACCCGCAGGGGTAATATTATCATTATAACCTAAGGCATCGGATTCATGAGCTAATGGCAATAATAAATTATGTTTTCAATACCGGGTGTATATCAACGTAACCCGAATATCGCATTTGCATTCAAATTATATTACTTAAACCTATGGATTTCACTCAACCTTTGTGTTGACTTTTTAGCATGTTTTATCTCAGGTAACTAATGGCACGGAGTGACGAGGACAAGAAGATGGAAAAACCGTTATCATTCAAATATTGTATTTTAGATTCTGGAAACCTCTCGTTTGTAAAAACTCGGAAGAAATAATGAATGATAACTTTATTTTCAAAAACGACTCTTTTTGATTCATTTTCTATGATTATGACTGTTGTACCCTTGAAGTAATACCCCAGATTAGCTTCCGCTGCTATATGTAAAAATGGGGGTGTTACATAAGTTCTTTAAAAAAAATCATTAAACAAGATCCTAATATAGTTGTAAAAAAAATTCATGATACAATGATAATTTAGAAGAATCACTATCAACTTTTCTGCTTAAGAAATCCGACAAAGGCTCTAAACTTAAGTAGGTCAAGACAGTTGAAGCTCGTATTGATAAAGTGGATCATAATATCTATGAGGATAATGTTCCTGGTTTAATTCCTGAAGCCCCTGCATCATATCATGGTATGAGTCAATGACTAGAAGTAGATAAAGAATTAGCAGACCCTACCTGAAAAGGTCCTACGGTTGATGATGGCGTTGGGGTTAAATTTGAATCATTCACCATCTGTAGTAGCAAATCTGTCCGATGATTTTTCTAAGATTGAAGTTAAGGAGAAAAAGATGGACCTGGCTAGACCCGTCTGTGAGAGTTTGTATTAACATCTGGATGGTCTATTAACTAGCCTCATACCACCCACATATGAGAAAATGAATGAGGGTTTGCAGTCTGTTGGTGAGGTCGTGTTGGACCAGGTTCAGGACGGTTTACATGGTACTCAACCCAGCTCATCACCAACTGTTATTCAGTTGCCTTAGAAGGAAGTCATTTCGAGTGTCTATGGAGATCACGAGATTGATTCAGTTTCTTTACAAAAGGAGAATGTATCAGCATCAGATAGTAGGTTATCTCCCGTGCCATTAGATAAATGCAATAAATTTGCAGATGAAGATACTCCATCGATTGCTACAGATCAAAACAAAGCTTATGGAATCGACACTGGATCCTTTCTAGATCCCAGAACGAAAGATAATAAATCATCTGAAAAATGTATATGCCTAGAAAACTATATTCAATAACTATATTCATCGTCATTTGCATACCAAACAGTATGAATGTGATATTTAGCACAAGAAAGCAACAAATCACCATCTTTGTTATACATTAAGAGTGTCAATGACCTTTCATGACCTTTCAATTACAACATCAACTCTAGCTGCATTTGTTGATCTATTGGCGGTTGCCACTATTTTATTCTCCAAATATGTAATGTAACTAATAACTAAACAATATGTTGCACTAGGAATCCGACCCACCCCTCTGAAAGGATTGAAATATAAGATCAGACGGGACAGTTACCTTCCACTTATTTAGAGCTGCAAGAGTGACTCCGACCATCATAGTAAAGGCGTTGCCTGTAGGAACTCTGTGCCTATAAAAAGGTGTTCCAGCTAAGAAGATCATGATAGATATCAAGAGTCCGAGTGTGGGGAGGTCATAATCAAGGGACCATCCAACATTTCTTGTATGTAGACAAGAACTGTGTTGGCAAAGAGGGTACCAAAGAAGCTGCTGAACATCCACCAGTTGAAAAACGAGAGTTTTTTGTTCTTATCTTTGGTTCAAAGTCATCGAATTAGTCAGCTCTTATGGTGGAGATGTTATTAATATGAAAAAGAACATTGTTAGTGGACTATATATATCAACACAATAGAAAACCATCCAATGGATGAAACATGTATCTATAAATGCTAAGACAAATTACGGCTTTTTCCATGTTCTGATAAATAATATCATACTTTAGATTAGCTCATATTCATGAATTACTTCTGGAGGTGCATTTATAACCTCAATACTTGCAAACGGGTTAAATTAGATTGTGTCCATATCAAAGGGTTATAACAAAAGAATTATCAAACAGGTTGAAAGACACTCATGGTTTTGTTTCCAAAATCAAGATTAATCCATTATTAATTATACCTAGGAAGGTTTAGACTTTACAGGATATACAAAAAAGCATCTGCTATCCGCAACTAAGTTTGTTTTTTGTTCTTATCTTTAACCATTATAACTTCAGCTGTATATTTATCAACCTAGACATGTATCAGTGTCAAGGAGTCTACGACTTTAAATTGTTAAAGCATACAAACAAATGCCCAAGTATTTCTAACGATGCATTATTATTACAAATGGATTGCCTATTATGACCAATCAAAATAGATACACTAAACATAACATATACACTGATGCCCTAATTTGGTCATCGATGCGCTAACATACAAATAGATGCCCTATTTATGACCAATGATGCACTAAACATTCAAATGGATACACTAAACATAACATATACACAGATGCCCTAATTTGGTCATTGATGCACTAAACATACAAACAGATGACCTAAACATTCAAACGGATACACTAAACATAACATATACACAAATGCCCTAATTTGGTCATCAATGCACTAAACATACAAACGGATGCCCTATTTATGACCAGTGATGCACTAAACATTCAAACGAATACATTAAACATAACATATACACCGATGCCCTAATTTTGGACATCGATGCACTAAACATACAAATAGATGTCCTATTTATGACCAATGATGTACTAAACATTCAAACGGATAAACTAAACATAACAGATGCACTAAACATACAAATAGATGCCCTAAACAAACAAACAAATGCCCTAATGTGTCCAGTGATACACTAAACATAACGGATACACTAAACATACAAATAGATGCCACAAACAAACAAACAGATGCCCTAAAGTGTCTAATGATGCACTAAACATAACAAATACACTAAACATACATATGCCCTAAACAAACAAAAATAACCAAACAGATGCCCTAAAATCATGCAAATAGATGCCCTCAAAACAATCAGATGTTATTTCATGAAACAAGTAGACGCCTTAAATGATACACTAAACACACACATACGCCTTAATATGTATAATGATGCCCTGATTGTACAAATGGATGCCATACTATTACCAACGATGTGAAGCTGAGGTCCTTGCAAGGACTTACATGCTACAAAATGAAGTTAACCAATTACTCTATATGTAATCTTGCACCCCTTTTGACTATTAGGTTGATTAGGCATTGAGATGGAAATTAAATATACGTGACTGGAAATTAAACGGATGCCCTAAACAAATAAACAGATGCCCTAGTGTGTCAAATGATGCACTAAACATAACGGATACACGGACTTACAAATAGATGCCCTAAACAAACAAACAAACAGATGCCCCAAACAAACAAACAGATGCCCTAATGTGTCCAATGATGCACTAAACATAACGGATACACTAAACATATAGACAGATGCCCTAAACAAACAAAAACAAACAAACATATGCCCTAATGTGTCCAATGATGCACTAAACATAACAGATACACTAAACATACAAAGAGATGCCTAAATATTTCCAACCATGCACTAAACATACAAACATTTAACTTGATGCATCAACCAAAAACACAGATGCACTAATACAATCTAATGCCTTAACGTGTAATTTGTATTTGTAAATATACACACATATGCCCTAAGATATCATATCATTCAATATTAAACACATATGCTTCAAATTAGTGCATCACTTATATAATCTTATTCAGACATTTTAACAAACACTTGGTGAGCAATTTTAACAAACACATTTTTGATGCATTTTTTGTCAAATTTGTTTCATATGCCCTAATTTTTATCTACACAATTCTAAATCTACACAAACGTCTTAATTTTACACATATTCACAATAAAATTAAACATCAAACCTGCTGTAGCTGTAACTGAAGGTAGCGTCCAATGGTTGAAATGATGATACCGTTTCGATGGTGGTGGTAACCACGGTGTGCGTCCAGTAATGGTAGTTTCCGGTGGTAAATGGCGGTGGTGATGGTTCCCGCGATAACTGATGTTGGTAATTGATGTTAGTAATCGACCGTTGTGATGGTGGTGGCGGTGCCCGCGGTAAGTGATGTCAGTAACGGTGGATTTAGTGGTTATTCCCTCTTTGATTGTTATTCTGGTGATAAATGTCAGATGATTAGAATGCAAATGATGGTCGTGGTTTGTTATCCTATCTTTGATTGTTTTTTTTTTCATTTTTTACCCTCAAGTTTGATACATTTTCAAAATTTACCCTGTAGTTTTATTTTCTAGGTTTTCTACAGATATAAGGTTTTCTCTAGAACACATCCCCCCCTCACACATATTTATTTATCTTATATTATATATATATTATTAAATATTTATATATTATAATATATATTTTATATATTATATATATATATAATACTATTTATATGATTTGTTGAACGATGTACGCATCGTTGACTATATTTTTAGAATACTAATCGAGCGACATATATTATAAAGGTCGGTGATCGTGTTCTTGATTTTCCGTGAATATTTTGGTATTTGATCTTCGGTTTGACCAATGTGTGTTCATACCTCTCTTTTTAAAGTTTTCATGTTTTTAACTCCGCGAAGGGGATATATTGCTTGTTTGTGAAATTGAACGCAAACTGTTTTGATACTTGAATATGATTCCTTTACTACTGAGTATATGCCTTTTTGCTGTGTGACCGTTAGTTACCATGTGTTGGTGAACGCTAATGCATTAATTAGATCTATTGGGTTTGATAACCCTGTCCGGGGTTTGAATCTGTTGGGACCACCCTGTCAAACGTACATTTTGTAGTTAGTATTAAGAGAAGTGGCATACTTCTTCGGTTATGATTTGTCATCACGGGATGATTGTGTAAGTGTGGGCTGTGCGGGCTCTTTAGTTGGAAATCATATTTTTAGTACATTGACTTACGAGCCAACGTTAATGTATTGTGAAACCAAACTTGCGTTTATGTGTTAATTGTAAACTCTATGAATTCACTCAACGTTTTGTTGACGTTTTAAGCATGTATCTCAGGTTAATTGTTGTTGATGGCTGGATGGGACGGAACGCGAATATCAAGGACGGTGTCTCGGTGAAGTAGTGTCATAAACTAAACAAGTGTTTTAGAAATCAAGTCGTGTTGTGACTTTTAGAAATAATTTCTATAATGGTATTGGGACCTATGTAACTTTGATCTTATCTAATAAATAAAATTTTGTTTATGAAACGTATCTCTGAAACGTTTACTGGGACTCGTGTGCACGTATGTGACAGTAGCACCCAACGTTGTATTACGCTGCGTATCGTAGTTGGGGGTGTTACTGAGAGGGTACCAGAGCACAGTTTGTATGTGAACTAAGCCGTTTTACAAAACTTAAATACAACTGGTTTTTGAAAGTTTACGAGTCTTTCACGGATGTCCGATATCCGCGGCGTGTTGCTCCACGATCCTTAGAAGCTCTTATGTGGTATATAATTTGATTGCCATGTATGTGCTTAACAAAGGGGTTAACCACTTGGTTCAAGTAATTAATTTAGATATTTGTTTATAGATAGATATAATACGGCATTCCGTTCTATGATATACGTTTATATATAATCTTGTATTTCGCTTCTTGCGAAGAGTTTAATCTTCTTTAAACATTTCATGCCGATATGTATAAAATTATTTTGATAGTATTGAAAAACAATCGTGTGTTATACGATTATCTTCGAAACTTTTTCGCAAACTTTACTTTGTTATCTCATTGAGGTCGGGACTCGACTTAGTTTATCGATTCAACTGAAAATTTTATTAATTGATTTTGAATTTGAACGCTCTTCTTATTGATTTTGATTCGCATATGTTGTTTCGTAATCTATCATTTTGAGATTTTCCTGTTAATGGGAGTATGAATTTTATATGTCATCCCATGAACCTTCATTGTTTTGGAAAACAGTTATAAACTTACTCCCGCGTAATATGTCGTTTGGAAACGTCTATCTTTGGAACTTTCGAATAAAGTTGGTGTTTGCGTTTGATTCTCTCGTATCGACCTCTACTTAGTAAGTCATGAAATGTTTGATTCTGGAAATCTATGAGTTTTTGTGTTTGAAGGAGTGTTAAGTCATTGGGTATGGCTTTGTATTGGCGTTTGAAGGAATTAAAATGGTGTTTGATTGGATTTTGAAATGGATTATACGGCAGTTTGTAACCAGCAGGTTGTGGGGTTGATTGTGAATTATTTTTGGTCATAAGGCACCTGGTAAATCCAATATGGATGTGGTCATATGTCTTAAGTATATGTGGTTCTTTGGATATGGTCGTATCTCCTCCGGATGAGTGAGATATTGTCATTTTTATAAAAATAGTCAAATCGGGTATATCGTTGGGAAAAGGAGTATAACTCCATATTTTTGTAATAAATTTTCAAAAGAAATGTAGGTACCTGTAGAAGACTCTTAGGGCTATCATCTCCAATTGTTTTCACATCAAAAGCATCAAGAAATTTCAAATTTCGCTCATTTTCGTAAGCTACAAAAAATTGTAAAAATTTCTTTGGGGATTGCTTTGGGATAGCAGCTTGTTGGGTATGTTTCAAAATATTTTTGGTCTATGAAGACCTGGGAAATTGGACTAGGATGTAGAAAGACATCTTAGGTACATATAGGAATTCGGATGGAGTCATATCGACGCCCGACGAATGAGATATCGCTAAAATGGCAAAACTAGTCAGAAAATTTAGACCAGAATTTGAATGAGTAATAAGTTCAAAAACTTATATAGCAACACCTAAATATGTAAAACTATAAGTTCTATATATTGAACAAACTTAGACTTGAGCGGTCGTTTCGGATTTTGCGGACGCACAGTTTAGGAGATACACTCAATTTAGTGTAGCGATAAAATTTTGGAAAAATAGGCGGCTTTGATAAATAAGGGTAAAAGGGTAATTTCACCTTGGATCCAAAGAAACTTTCTGGGCAGTGGGCCGTATGTTTCTAGAAAATAGATTCGAAATGCATTCTGTAGGCGAAAATCTCATACTTTTATCCTTTACGGATTAGTAATTAGGAGGGTTTCAAGAACCTAAATAGTTTAGTAGTTTGAGGTCATTGTTGCCTCAAGGTTTTATCTTACCACCGGCGTTGTGGTGATGGCGCATTCTTTAGCCATTGCTTTGAATTAGAACCCATGAGAGTTCATGAATATGTATAGATCGTGTATAAATCGTTCTATGTATTAGAAACATAGAAACCGTCATGGTAGGACGTTTTGGTTTTAGAAACCATTTATGTACCCCTTTTTAGGAAATTTCGGATGTATGGGCATTGTCACCCTATGTCATTGTTATGATAGCCCTTATTGTTATGGTTTATGAGTGATGTTGTCGTAGGTATTATCTCGTTGTAGTGATGTATAGTGGTTGATGATCCTCACGGACATTAGACTCATTGTGAGATTGATATGAACTCGAGTGATTAAGTGATTTTAGTTAGAGAATTTTCACACGTGTGTATTACTTGCTTACATAGTCCATGAGTAGGTATTATTTTTGGAACTTGCTGTGACCGTTAACCAAACTGTATTTAATGGCGTTTTGTGAAGTTAATGATTTTAAAACTGTGAATTGCGATAACGAACTTGTGTGATGAACAAATGTCGTTGCGCGAATCATATTGACTATGTTGTATAAACTGATTGTGCAAACAATGGAAAACTGGGTTTTCAAATTTCATAAACTGACCCTATGGTGTCAAATAAAATTTTCTTTTCAAAAAAATAATTTAAATCAAAATATGGAGGTGGTGCTATCTTCTTTTCGTTCTTTTGAAATGATTTGATTTTTACTATTCAAAAATTTTCTTGGAATTAATTTACGCATGTAGCGTATGGAAAAGAAACGTTTTGACGAGGAAGGACATGATGTCGTTTGGTCCTCAATTATGCATAACCTGATCAACTATGCATAATTTAGGAAGAACCACACTATGTCGGATAAATCGTCACCCTTAAAACGCTTGGTAATTAAGATAAATGTTTGGGTCAAGCTTTCGGAAAGAGAAAATATTTTTACCCTACTACGGATACTTATGCAAGTAACCCTATCCTTATCGACTGCATGGAGAGAGTCTCATGCGAGTCATTATGACCGAGTCATTCCGAAGCGGAAATACCTACGGTATTGTTCGAAACGAGTGTGTCTAGAAGGGAGTAATGTTTAGTTCGTAGTATCTAGGAGCGGTGATTGTTATGAAGACGTGTCAAAACCAAGTGTAGTCGGTATGTTTAAGCTAATGTTAGATTTGAGCTAAAAAGGGTGTAAACTGATATCGACATGAGAAGGGATCTACTTAAAGATTAAAGTTCCTAAGGTGGTGAAGCTGAGATGGTTAGTCTCAAGGTTGTAGTGAGAATGGAGAAGGACCTATCCTACATTGGATGTATGACGCCTTAAATGTATCAACTGATGGCCGTGAAGAAGACTTCTTTCCCCGAAATGGAGTGTAGTGGTAGTGTAGTCGTAAGTATACCTGATGACGTCAAGGATTTTAATGAGACACTATGCGATACTTGACCTACGGTTAAGTGTAGTGGCCCTTACTCCAGGACGTGACGACCCAAGGGCGTAAAAGAGTGGCGAATTGATTTGTGGATTTAGCTAAATTGTAACATCCGTTTCAAATACTGGAGGAAACATCCAAAATATCCACGTCTTAAAGTCGAGCGGTATTGAATTAGGAGTGTGAGTATTTGACTTGATGATTTGATTCATCAATGATGCTACGCAATGAGATGGGACCAAGCCAACGATGCTAGTCGCCATGAAGAAACGTTGAAATTTTTTATTTTTGTCGAACGAGCAATAAGTCCATGATGCTCATTGTTTTCTTAATTGATTTTGATTTGTCATTTGACATTATGTGTTGTAGCGGGATTGTCGCCGCCGAATTATGTGGAATATGTGTTATATGTACTATGTGCTTTAAATGGTAGTGAGCGTTCATGTCACTTTTACGTGGCCAGTAATGCGGTTTAGGATGTAAGCGAACGGGTGTAATCGCCCAAGTAAGAATTTAGGATGTAATAAGGTGGGTGGACATCGCCGAAAGTCTTGTTGATGATTGTGGCTTAAGGTACCCATGAGAGTGAGAGTAGACTAATTAGAATTAGCCGTGTTTATGTTGGAATTATCGTCGAGGTGGCTTGACTTTGTGGCAAGCTCGGTACGATGAGGAAAATGTGACCGGAGGGGTATAAACCTAAGTGTTAGAATGAATAATTATGCCAAAAGCTCCAAAGGAAAGCGAATACGATACGGTGTTTAATAATCGCTAATGTTTGTGAAAGTGGGCGTGATGAATGCTTTTGTATGAGGCCATTCATCGAGTCATCATGTTAAATAGATGACATAGCATACAATAGGTACTTATGTGATTATGTGGGCATGTGTAACAAATGTCGTAAGGTGATTAGGAGATCTAATGTGTTTCGGATTATTTTTCGCAACCGGAGGGGCATTATTGAACGAGACCGGAAGGGCGACATGTGTATTTTGGTTTTGAATAATGATGAGTATTTTAATTTGGATAATGATATAATTATATATATCGAATTTGATTATTGACGTCTATCTTGGTTTTAATTTAGCGAGTAGTTTTGGATTTTGGTAACGAAGCATATTTTTGGTTTTGAATATTGGTATAATTCCGTATTTGAGTGTGCGACATATACTTTGATTTTAATTAACGACGTAAGTTTCAGCCTTGGTTTTGATAAGCGAGGTGCGCTTGGTTTTGTTGTGTTTTATATGAACCACCATACTAGTTAGATCGATATCGCATTTTAGAAAATTTCTCGTGAGAAAAGACGTAATAATTTATTTCAATCGGATATATTCTATGACGTATATTGTTCCTTATGAAGAACGCGACTATAAAAGTTAGAACGACGTGATTTGGTTGTGTCGAATATATTTTCGCAACTTGTTTTTTTGCCTCTTTTGATAAGAGCTACTATGATTTTGTTTTGATTTCGTGGGTATAATTTACTGCTTGTTCTTGTTGACTTCATCCAGGAATTGTTAGAGCGGAGTATTGTATCGCATATTTATTTTGAAAGAACGTAGGAGTCTGCGCGATGCGCGAAGCCGTCATGTCGCGAACGAACGATAAGGCAAGTAGGAAAGGACGAGCACCGAGGACGGCGCTCCTTTAAGGTGGGTGGAATGTAACAACCCGAGTTTCACGAGCGGTATGACAATCACAAGTTCGACGTCATTATTATTATTATACGAGCTTTCGTAAAAACAAACGTTGACTATTTAAAAATTTTATTGTCGTAATTAATCTATTTTCTTTTTTATTGTGTACGGGAACTTATAGATTTAGTGTTATTTTTTGAGATAGACTCGTTTGCGCTGAGTCGATATTTGGACGCGGGTTCGTTAATCGTTTTTGGGCATCGACTTAAAAGAGTTTTCATGACGCCGCTGTTCGCTTTTGTGTGATTAGTTCTTTTGAAGATAGGTCGTAGATAGAATTTATGGTGATTCTGTAGTTGGATGGTCATTACCCTTTTTTGTTCCTTGTCTCGGACGGATCTCTACGCGTTTATAAAAAATGTACAACTCACATCTCATTTTAGATGTTTTAAAGCTAGAATTATGAAAAGGGTGACGAATAATATAAATTTCTGAAAGTGGTGACCTGAGGCTTTGGCGAATATATATCAAAAGAAATACACTTGTAACTAGATTTGAAGATTTTAGAGAAAAGGACCAAAAATGCCAAGTGCCTAAACTCATTTTCTATATCAAGAAACTCATACACACATTATACCTCTTTACAAAAAATTTCTTTCCCCTCCTCCCTAGACCACGACGGCCACCGCCTTTCAACTCCACTCTTTCCGGACAATTTCTCGACATGCCATAAATAATCCACTTTGAAAATATTAATCCCCACATCAATACCTACATATCCCACTAATAAAATCCCACATGCAATGGGTATTTTGAAAGTTAGAAATTTGGTCAAGTTCTATGTGATTTTGATCTCAAGAGGGTGTTTAGTGTTGTTAGATTAGTGTTATTGAAGGTTGGTTTAAATGAAAAAGTTAAGGTTTTGGGTTTTTGGTGTGGTTCGAGTCTCGGCAAAGGAACAAGAGGGATACGATCGAGTCCTTTCGTTGCTCCGGGATATCTTCGCCTATTTTAGCTTGTGGCATGCTTTTATTTCTCATTTAGTTTCATTGTTTTTGTTCATTTGATTTGATATTGTTCGTTGCGTTGTGATGAAATCTATAAGATCTTGCGCCGATTAGTTAATCAATGTTATAAAATGATTAAGTGGGTTAAGTATAAATTATATGTCATATTAGATGTGTTTTAGATGAGCTTTTTAGTCAAAAATGAGTTTTTGTGTGATTTACAAAAGCTACATTCTGAGCAGAAAGTTTGACACGGAAAACGAGGCATGAGATTTTGTAAAATCTTATTTTCGATTGAAAAATATGATAAAGCTTTCTGAGACGATCGTTTTGGTTTAAGGTAGAGCTCTAACTCTAATAACGAAGAAACTAGAGCGAAAACAAGTTTTGAAAAACTTATAAATTTCAAACAACACTTTGGTAATTTGCATTTGTGATTGATTTCGACAGCCATTTGGGCACTTTTGAGTCCGTTTCGGCCTTCCAGCTGAATACACGGAATCCGGATGATGTTTTCTATAAAATTCTTTTTTTTGTCAAAGTCACGAATAACGTGACTATAGCGGGTCAAATGATCTGATGGTCAAACTGCTGCGTTTTTATTAAAATACAAGTTTACAGCAGATTCTCTGCTGGGGCATTTTCGTCAATTTTCCGTCGGAGTTTCGGTTCTCCGGTTAAAACTTAAAAGTTGTCGGAATATAGTTTCGCTTAATATCTTTTTTTACTCACGATTCTGGACAAAATTTGATTTAGAGGAGTCGTTTGGCGCGGTCAAATTTGGGTAAAAATAATATAAGTATAAAAGTCAATTGTTGGCTTTAAAAATGTCAACGGGGTCATATAAAGGACTTAAAAATTTGAAAGGACAGATAAGGGTCTCAGAATTGGTAGTCTAACTTAAACTAAGTACATGGATATAAATAAAATGATAAGTATTAAAAATATACTTAGATATTTGAACTTACCAAAAGTGGTAACTTTCCTAAAATAGTAACTTTCTAAAAATAGAAAGTTATGAAAAATATAACGTTTTCAACTAAGTCACGTAAGATAAAACGTGAGGAACAATTATAACACAATATATATATATATATATATATATATATATATGTATGTATACATATATATGTATGTATACATATATATGTATGTATACATATATATATGTATACATACATATATATATACATATATATATATATATACATATATATATATATACATATACATACATACATATACATATATATACATATACATATATATATGATTCTGTTGATACGATGTACGCATCGTTGACTATATTTTTCGGAATAGTAATCGAGCGACATAAATTATAGGTCGTGATCGTGTTCATTGATTTTTCGTGAATTGTTTAGGTTATTTGATCTTCGGCTTCGACCAAGGTGAGTTCATAGTCTCGCTTTCAAAGTTTTCAATGTTTTTAACTCCGCGAGAGGGATATATTGCTTGTTTTGTGAAATTGAACGCAAATTGTTTTTTATATTTGAAAATGATTCCTTCACTACTGAGTATATGCCTTTTTGCTGTGTGAACGCTAATGCATTAAATAGATCTATTGGGTTTGACAACCCTGTCCGGGGTTTGAATCCGTTGGGACCACCCTGTCAAACGGACATTTTGTGGTTAGTATTAGGAGAAGTGGCATACTTCTCGGACATAATTTCGTCCTACGGGATGAATGTGTTAAGTTTCGGTACACGAGCTCTTTAGTTGGAAATCACTATTTTTATAACTTGACTTACGAGCCAACGTTATACATTTTGTGGAACCCAAAATATGCGTTCTATGTGTTAATTGTAAACTCTATGAATTCACTCAACATTTTGTTGACGTTTTAAAGCATGTATTTCAGGTTAATTGCTATTGATGGCTGGATGAGACGG
Organism: Tanacetum coccineum; assembly: GCA_026074375.1. Lineage (NCBI taxonomy): Eukaryota > Viridiplantae > Streptophyta > Magnoliopsida > Asterales > Asteraceae > Tanacetum > Tanacetum coccineum. Next base: position 36,940 of record BQNB010051149.1, read on the forward strand.
AACGCGGATATCAAGGACGGTGTCTCGGTGAAGTAGTGTCATAAACTAAACAAGTGTTTTAGAAATCAAGTCGTGTTGTGACTTTTATAAATAATTTCTATAATGGTATTGGGACCTATGTAACTTTGATCTTTCTAATAAATGAAAGTGTATTTTATAAACGTATCTTTGAACGTTTACTGGGACTCGTGTGCATGTATTGTGAAGTAACACCCCAATGTCGTATTCCGCTGCGTATCGTAGTTTGGAGGTGTTACAAAGGTGATGAGGAAGTGTTACGTTGTGAGAGATGCATGGCTAAGACTCAATAAAATTTGATCAATCCTTTTTTCTGTCGTTAAGGTGGAGAACTGAACCAAGAATTCTCTTTTTTCATCATCAATTGAATCACTGTTTTCAACCTAGGATTCTATTTTATCATCAATCCAGTCCTCGTTCACGTTTTTCTTTTTCTTATCAATGAATAGATCTCTTTACTTGTATGACTTAGATGTCTCGTATTTCTCGAAAAAGTGATTCGATTGATGGGATTTGGTATGATACTTATGAGATCGATGAGATTGATATTCAAATATTTCTTCATGAGCATTTCTCTACTTAGAGATGGAGGAAGTAGAGGTTGAGTGTGGTTGTCACCTTGAGGTGAGGGTGGAGTTTGAGCATGAAGCACACTAGCAACATGTGGATTGATAAGTAAGTGAGGAAATGGGGTTTGAGATTGATTGACACTTTGTGGTAGAGAGGGAGTCTATCCAACATTAGTGTTGCAAGAATAACCAAATGGAAGTGAGTGAGATGGTAGAGAATCATGGTTTGTTTGAGTGGTAGGAGAGTTCTCTTGAGGAGGTTGATTTTGATTGAGAGGAGATTGTGGTTTGGAAATTTGAGTGGGTAAGTTAACTTCATCCACATTTGATGTGTGACAAGAGTTCAACTTCTTTCTCCAAATGGGTCTTACAGATATTTTGGCAACCTTTGAAGGTTTGGGTGAAGGTTTGTGAGGGGAAGACATTGGAGAAGACAAGATGAGTGTGGAAAATGTGTTGAGGATGAGGGTTGATTTATACTAGGAGAATGGTGTAATTAAGGAAAGATGGACATTGTTGGAAAGTCAATCCAAGAGGTGTTGGTGAGTTTAGGGAAATTATAGCTAAGTCTAGGTAAAAGAGGGTCATAGAGTAGAAAGAAACAGAAAAAAAATTATGTCTCAGGTGGCCGGTCCCTTTAATTGTATGGCCGGTCCCTTTAATTTTAAGGGGACCGCCCGTTTAATTTAAGGGGGCCGCCACCTAGAAAGTCCAGAAAGTCTAGGTTTTTGTTTTGTTTTAGGAAATGGTAAAAAGGTAGACTGTTTTGTGGCCATTTTGCAGCAAGTCCTAGTTTTTATGGCAACTAAGACTACAACATTTAGCAAGCAAGAAGATAGGCAAGCAAAGTTGTAATTTTGTTTTAAGCATGATCAAGTCTAAGGGTATTTTAGCAAGAATAACATGTAGACAAGCATGTAAAAAGGTAAAATAAAGTCTTCAATAGAAATCATATTATACAAATAGTCTTAATACTCTAAATAGTTGTAATGCTTTTAAGATTTCTTAGACAAACCCTATGTGTTGTAAACGCATTTAAAAGAGACTTGTGTTTGCATTTATAAGCCTAGTGTGTGCCTATATGTAACAAATGTGGAGTAACGATTATTTCGACTCTAAGAAGGGAAAACCTAAGAAATAATCCAAGTGCTCCTTGATTTAATGTTGCTCAAACAAAATTGTCAAAGTATATATTGGATTATATATTTTGGCATCAAATGTGAGATCATTATGCATGATTTGAAAAATGTTTTTAGCATATATCAACAATGTATGAAAATGGATTTTTCATGTACTCCTAGTCGTGAGAAGGATTTTGTTAAAGTGAATTGGGACTTTTATATACATAAGTAGAAAATCTTAAATTTTGGCTAAACCAAGGTTACGTAATCTTGTATGTAGATTGTTCTTTTGAAGAGTTCCCAATTTTTGATTTTGTGCAAAATAGAATCCTAGACTCAGAAAGAGAATTTTTTTTCCTACTGTCAGATGGCCGGTCCCCTTAATTGTATGGCCGACCCCTTTAATTTTAAGGGGACCGCCCGTGTAACAAAAAAAATTCTTAATTTTTTTATTTTGGCATCTCAATTTTGATTTCAGTTCTAATTAAGTTAATTTGAAAAATAAAGAAAACTATACAAAACGTAGTTCGTTTGAATGTAAAACGAAAAGAAGACGGTAAAACTCACCCGGTAAAACGGGACTACAGCACTGAAATTAAAGAAAAATTAAGCCAACACTAAAATTCTATTTTTCCTAGACACTAAAATGACAAAAGAAAAATTTTTATAAAAAAGAAAAATATTTTTTATTAATTTTTGAATTTTTTATTAAATTTTTAAAGATTAATTACGAATAAAACTAATAAAATAAAAAAGACAAAAAATAAAAGTTATAAAAATTCTGAAAAAATACAATTAAATAAAGAAAAAAAGGTTAACAAATTCTAAAAATATAAAAAATGCTCAGAATTTTACTGAATAAAATAAAAGTAATTAAACTAATTAAAAATAAAAAACTAAATTATATTAATTAAATTAAATAAACTAACAAATTATCTATAGGACTAACAGTGAAAGTAACAGCAAGGACTAACGGGGCAAAGTCTACTAACAGATGGGACCTGAACAATTATAACTGTGAAAAACAAAATACACAAACATCCCTGAAGTGGAACCCCGATTACAAAAAGGGTCCAAGTGCTTATTTACAAAAGTCAAATAAGCAAACTTGTATAAGGGCTTATGGGAGTTCTTTTAATGTAAAAGCACTTATCTTGAAGCAAACTTAATAAGCTAGAAAAGGTGAGCTTTTGGGGCTGCAAAAGCTTATAAGCTTATGAGCTTAATATTCTTTCTTATTGGGATTTAAAGCTAACAAAATAAGCTAAAACTTATGGGAAACAGTTAATATAGGGTAGATGGGAGTCCTAAATAAGCTAAAAGGTTTCTAGAATAAGCCTAAAAAATGCTAGAAATGACTAAGGCTATAATGACAGTTTTAAAAGAAAACAGAAAAAAAGGGAACCTGTTGAAGGCCTCTAATAATAATGCTGAACAAAATAACTCACTAACTTAAAATAAGCTTCTAATCCGTAAGACAACTACCTATAAGCTATAAGAAAAAACACTAAGACCTAGCATAGTTCAATAAGCTAGAAAAATTGAGCTAAAAGCCTGGTGCAACAGCACCAGGGGAGGCACGTGCAGTGATCTAGGGTTACTTTTGGTCTTAAGAAAATAAGCCACATTGGAGCTTTTACGCCCAAAACCAACCACAAACAGATTTACAAGGGATTATTAATAAACTTATTTCTAAAAGAATGGTTTAGTATATGGACCTTAAAACTGCTGGTTTTTTAGGTTAAAGTGAGGGCTTACCAAAGAAATGGGGTTTAGGTACTTTGACTTGGCTTGGTCAATTTTATAATAACAGAAGAAGGTGGCTCTTGAAAGGGGCTAGTAACACTCAAATAAGCACAAACAAGGTGTGCTTAAGCTGCATAAGCAGCTGGAGCCCTTAAGCTTAATTTGGCTTATTGAAAATTTGACAGAATACAAAAGGGCCTCAAAAACTTATTTTAACACTAAAAGTTGTGCTTTAAATGGTCTAATAAACCCCACACACTCAGCCAAAGTTGGCTGAGTGTTTGTGACCCATACCAAACCAAATTTGACCCATTTTAAGACTAAACCAAACACCCCCTTAATATATAAAAATTGATTTTTAACTGATTTTTAGGTAAATTAAGGCTGAGAAAGGGTGTTATAAGGGAAGCTTAATAACTTTAACACATTTTTAAACAAGTTTAAACAGATTACAAAGGCTTAAAATTATACTTTAAATGTTGACAAATGCAATATTTCAAAAAAAACTCTTAACTTTTATTAATGCTGAAAATATTACAACATAAGCTTTAAATAAACTGAATACAATAATCTTAAAGCAAACTTAATTAAATTTTACACTAAGAAAAGGAAAAACAGGGGTTATTGACTTCGGCTTGCTCTCTTTCCTTTTATAGAGGCTCAAAGGCATCACTTGGTCTTGGGATGTGCTTGCTGTGAGTGTACAAAGCAGCATACTCAATCCTAGCCCTCCATTCCTTTCTCTTCATCTCAGC
>BQNB010051150.1:4645-22473 GCA_026074375.1 Tanacetum coccineum
AACATATTGTGGTCTAAAACCACAATGTATTAAGTTCGAATGCAAATCATATAACTTTATGTCTATTCAACTTTGTATTTTCTAAGGACATTACCAGCTACAATAATTCATTCCACATAACGCATGAAAATGACAATACTCCATATACTTTTCCAATTACCTCAAAATAAAAACACAGTATTTTCAAACATGTCATGTAATGTATATAAACAAAGGGTTAGGAGTATCTTACATTGATAGATGTTGGTTATTAATTCCATAACGATAGACTTATAACCTCGAGTTTAGCTCTTTTTAAAAAAAAAACCAAATGAAAACATGCTTAATAGTACCATTTAATGTTATATCTTCTCATACGTGTGATATCTATAATCTTATGACATAGGTGGCAATGTATAATTATTTACTTATAACCTTGGTTTATTGTTGTAATTATAGTGTTGTCTTTGTAAATCAACTTTAGCTATTAAAGAAATGGTGTGAACTTATCGAACCATGAAAGTTTCAAGTATGGTATTATCATATCTTATCATCTTATTGACACATTTTATTCATAAAAACTGTTAAACATTGGTTCCTTGAGTTATCAACAAGCAAAAGAAAAGTATAATCTTGATTTGTTTTACATCTCTTTCGTCTTGAAAACTTCTTAGACCATGACTAAAGTGCAAAAAGAAGTGTTCTTTAGTATTTACTTTGAGTTCCTCATAATATATGTACTAGTTTCAGGTTACACAATTATATTATTGATCAAATGAGTGTTTGTTTCTTATCTTCATTCTTACAGTTAAAATATTTTGTACTCAAAGTATAGCAATGCCCCAAAAGTTAAAACAGAACACAGACTACAGTTTCATTAATGTCTAGATCATGGCAATACAAGATATAAAAGAAACTATTTATCATTTGACACAAACATTGACCTAATTAACCCCTTGTCGGTTGATCAAGTGTTCAAAGGCTTTAAAATTGTTGTATAATTACCACAACAAACCCGAAGTTCGATCGCGGAACGCTAAATCGTGAGTTGTATCGAACACAAGTAGCAAACACGAGAGACTACAAAGAACGACAAATATATGCACACGTTATACCCTCGTACCAAACATTTATTAAAAAAAACCATAATAAAACTATTACAACGAGGAAGAAGAATGAGTAACTAGCATCCCCCCTCATCCCTATTTATAAAGCTGAGGGGTTAGAAAACTTTCCTAAATCAAATAAAAAACTCCTTGCCTTGCAAGGCAAGCTAAATAATTCCTAGTTATGGTCTATTCCTAATCTAAATTACAATGTACACTTAACCCCCTAACTTATGTTTAAATTTACTCCTAATATTCCTACAATTTCCACCTTAGGAGTAACACTTAAACATAACCGATACTCAATATCTTTTCCTGGAACCTCGAACCGGGGACGACCTTGTTGACCATGCATTGTACTTTAGTAATTTCCCTAGATTAGCTTTCATAGACTCCTTCACTTTCTTCTTTTCAGCAACATAACCCTCTGCACCCTCTTGCACATGTACTCCGGTTACCATGATGTTTGCCCTCACCATTATACCAAGGTGTACTTTTTCCTGCTCCTTTACCAAGCAATCCGTGTTTGTCTTTTCTTCCAGTTGCTTGTCCTCCAACCGTCTTTGAGCCACTGCAGCATCATCATTACTAACCTGAAAAACCTTAGCTTTACGATCCCTTTGAGCTCTTTGTAGTTCCACCTCAAACCAAACACGCTTTTCATCTTGTCTCCATGGACTCCTGTTTCAACACCAGGACCAAGTTGTTTGAACCCAACTTATTTTTGACCAAGTTGTTTGAACCCAACTTATTTTTGACCAAGTTGTTTGAACCCAACTTGCTTAGAACCAAGTTGCTTTAATCCAACTTGTATTGGACCTCCATGCTTTTGTACACCAAAAGTCATCACTTTTGCTTTTAAAGTATACACATGGTTCTTTTTTTTGATCTCAGTCATCATAACCAGACAATCTTTGATCACCTTGATTTTACCCATCTACATCTTCACAGTATAACCCTCTTTTTTAAGAGTACCCAATGAAATCAAACTTCTTTTTAATCCTGGAACATACCTGACATCTAGTATAAAGCTTGATCCATCATGCAACTGTATCTTCACTTTCCCTGTCTCTTTGATAGTGCATGTCCTGTTAACACCTAACTGAACCGAACCACGATCAACGACCTTAAAGTCATACAAGAAATCCCTCCTATGCGTCATATGATAAGACCCACCTGAATCCATTACTAATTCAGTCATCTCATCATTCTGAGCTACCCAAAGGGCCCACCCCCTTCTCCTAGTAGGTCGTTATCCTTGTCATCATAAGAAATCAGATCCTGATCAACACTTACCCTTCTTGACCTAACCTACTTGACTTCTTCTTTAAACAGTCTCTCTTCAAATGGCTCTCTGAATGACATATGAAGCACTTGAGTTTACCAGTTTCACCCCTTAACTTAAACCGCAAACTTCCACCAAAATGAGCTTTACCTGAATGACCTGACCTTCCTCTTACATATAACCCGTCACGAGCTTCTTCCTTTGTGCATTCAGTTCTTTTTTTCAACTCCCTTGAATTCAGGGTCGCTAGAACATCCTCTATTGTCAATGATTCCCTCCCATACAACAATGTCTCCATAAAGTTTTCATAAGATGATGACAACGACGTAAGTAACATAAGTGCCTGATCCTCATCCTCAATCTCGATATTATATTCGCCAAATCAAGTATCAACTTATTAAACTCATTTATATGATCACTCAGTTTCGTACCTGGACTCATTTAGTATGTGTATAGCTTCTTCTTCAGATACAGTCTATTTGATAAGGACTTAGTCATATACAGACTAGTCAACTTCGTCCAAATTCCTGCAGCAGTTGTTTCCTTGGTAACTTCCAAAACACGGTCTCCCAAGCATAGAATCACGGTACTGTATGCTTTCTTCATCAAAGCAGCTTTTTCTCTTGTTCCATGTCCGCGGATAATGTCTCTATTGCAGCATCACATCCATGCTGTACCATTAAAACCGGCATCTTTATTTGCCATAACCCGAAGTCATTATTCTCATCGAATTTTTCGATGTCAAACCTAGTTATAGAACTAGCCATTCTTCTTATACCTTTCTAAAAACCTTGTCAAGTTGTTTCTTAACCAATTTTACCGACAAGCCTCACAAGTCGTGTGCAATATTCCCCTTGTTGCTAAAAACTTTTTCTTGCAAATCGAATTAATTAGAATAGCCCTAAACCCTCGATCGTGAACAAGCAAACCCGATCATTAACTTGAAACCACAAGAAAACCCACGACAACCGAAAGCTCACTTAATCGAATTTTTAAAACAAAATTACGATCACTTTTTTTTTGAACTAAAATTACGATCACTTACAAAGTGATTTTAAAATATAAAATCTTCAACTTTGACTTTCATTTAAATTAATAAACAAAACCAAAGTAAAGCTTTATTGTCGGTTGTTATTAAAATTTCATGTGGGAATTAAAAACAACAACGCACCATTGTCGACCGATAGCTACTCGAACTCCGATTTGAAACCATTAATCAAACCTCGAAATCTCGAACGACTCGAAACCTCGATCTAGCACTTGATCTTCGGAGATCACAACTAACCTATGGCTCTTGATACCACTTGTTGTATAATTACCACAACAAACCGAAAGTTCGATCGCGGAACGCTAAATCGCGAGTTGTATCGAGCACAAGTAGCAAACACGAGAGACTACAAAGAACGACAAATATATGCACACGTTATACCCTCGTACCAAACCTTTATTTAAAAAAACTCTAATAAAGCTATTACAACGAGGAAGAAGAATGAATAACTAGCATCCCCTCTCATCCTTATTTATAGAGATGACGGGGTAGAATACTTTCTTAAATCAAATAGAAAACTCCTTGCCTTGCAAGGCAAGCTCAATAATTCCTAGTTATGGTCTATTCCTAATCTAAATTTCAATGTACACTTAACCCCCTAACTTATGTTTAAATTTACTCCTAATATTCCTACAAAAATAATGAAAATAAAAACATAACAGGCTCATAAATTTCATAAAAACTTTATTACAGTAATTGTTTGTTTACAGCTGATACATATACATAAAATACTATATATTTGATCATTCGAGCTGCAGGTGTTGTAATCGAATTACCAATTGTAAAGTCACACAAGTTGGGAGGCCAAAGCCCATCTGTTGGAACATCCATATTTGGACAGTCCCTTATTATCAAATCAGTTAACGAGGTGAGGTGAATGAAGTTACCCCCAAATCCAACCACATTTGGATGATCAGATATTGGCATGCTTTTGTCCATATTCATCTCTCCTTCTTCTCCCAACTCCTCCTTTAACAATAATAGTTTCTTACAGTATTTAATGGTAACTGATTTGCGCTTCTGCCCTCCTCCCTTCTAGAAATAGGAGACATATGTAATTGAATTAGAAACCTCCATACCCAACGTCTCAATGTTGCTTGGACAACTTAAATGCTTAAAATTATCACAAGAACATACCTGTAACGAGCTAAGAGATGATAGGAAGTTGCTCCCATATTTGTACTCATCCTCCTCATCTTTCTCCCCTAAACTCACCAAATTTTTACAATCATATACTTTCAACTTCCTTAAATTCACGAGAACCTTATTACTTGCCTGCTTCTTTTGATTCCCACAAATATCGTATTTCATCACATCCGTAGACTGTCAATTGTTCAACTGCCTTAAGATCCAATATAACACCCCTCCACACCTCATTTGTAAGCCCTGAAATAGATCCTATTTCCACCTCGGTGACTGAAGGAGCTGCACGAACAACACTTCTCAGCACACCATCACCACATTCATCAATTCTCAAAACCCTCAATGAAGGTAATTCATCAACCGAGACTTGAAGCAAATTTGAGCAGCCTTATATACAAAGATCTTGAAGGAATGGAAACACTTTATCGCCTTAAAATGAGAGTTCAACTAAACTAGGACAATCTCCAATATGCAGCACTTTCAGGCATGGAAACACTTCATCTCCTTCAAATGAGAATTCAACTAAACTATAAAATTTTATAATACGCAGCTCTTTCAGGCATGGAAACACTTTATCGCCTTTAAATGAGAATTCAACTAAACTAGGACAATCTTTAATACGCAGCTCTTTCAGGCATGGAAATACTACATCTCTAACAACCCCAGTAGTACTTCTGCCATTGGTTGACCATACTTCCCACCCTGGCATACCTTCAAAACTTAGAACTTCAAGTGACGGCCGATATGACAGTATCTCCTCCTGGCTGGTAACAATAACAACACAAAGGTGGGAATGAGAGTGTTTGATTTACGTGTGTTTTTTGAGTGAGGTGGTCAGGGGAGTAATTCTCTTGATTATCCACCATACAAAGCTTCAATTGCTTTCTAGGTTTCATAGAGAGATCGAGAAAGATGGTTGGTGATGGTGGTGGGTTTAGATTGTGAGGCAGCATTTCCTATGTTGTGTGGAATAAAAAGGCGAAAATTGGATGAAAAAATAACTGTGCCCTCGCCTACAAAATCCTAGTGCCCTCGTCATCTAAACTTGCCAACAATTCAAGTGTTATATAATGCAAAAGAACAGCTTTTCTGGTGGTTTTGAAGCTTTGTTCGAGTGAACATGATGCAGTGCTATATATTCTATCCAATAAGCCTCTTTTTCTTTTTCCTTTTGTGCCCACATTTCTTCTTTTGTATTAATGACGACAGTAAATTTACTTTACACTTTTCATGGCTTGGTGTATTAGGTTTTGTCACTATTTTGTTACTACCACTTAAGATAAAATTTACACTACAAAACAACACAAATTCAAGTTAAACTCTCATATGTATAGTTAGATCGTACTAATTTTTTTCTAGGAACAAAACATGCTAAAATATACTTCTAGAATTAAGTTTTTTTTTTTTTTTGACCAAAATATAAAAGCAAAGAGTAAATAAGAATCACCAACTCAATAAGCGAGCCGTAGATAAAAAGAATTATGTTAAAGAAGAATTGAATAAAAGCTGTTAAAAGCGAGCCGTAGATAAAGAGTTATCAACAAGCCAAAGAATTTATAAGCTTGATTCGTTTAACATCTCAATAAGTGTTCCTTAGTATTTACTTTGAGTTTCTCATACGATATGCACTGGTTGTAGGTTACACAATTATATTATTGATCAAATGAGTATGTGTTTGTTTTTTTTATCTTCATTCTTACAGTTAAACTATTTTGTAGTCAAATTATAACAATGCCCAAATGGTAAATAAAGGAAAAAGTTATCTTGCATGTTTTGATTGGGACAAACATCATGAATCATGGGTTTTCATCAAATCAAACTAGTTACTCGTATTACTTTTTTCTTAATATCTTTTTTCATCCCATATATTGATAAACATACTTATCTTGTTTAACCTTTAGCCTTGCATCCAAGGAAAAATGACATTTGATGGTGAAAAATTTCACTTTGGGTTTGCTTCTAGATATAATTATATGAAGTTTTAATTTCACAAATGTCGTACTAGATATAATTGAGTGGTAAACAAAACACTTTACCACAAGATAGGAAAAGAGACCAACCAACCATTCATCAATCCGTTAGCTTAGGGCTTTGCCATACTAGTTAGTCTGAGCCGCTTGATCTCGACCAACATCCAGAGCAAGAACAGATCGGAAAATAGTGGTGCAATAATTAGTTTAACTGATCTCCAGATGTGTAGAAAGGCGCATCCCATCAGGTTCCACCAAAACCTTCTATAAATAAACACCACTAGCAAGGTACTCCAATACGTCAATATATATATACGCCATCACGGCCAAACATCCAAAGGCACAATTCAATCTCGTTCTCCATAAATAGAAATAAGTGTATGGTGTCAACGGTATGCTAAGATGTTACTTACTCATGTAGAATGTACACAAAACTTATCCGTAAGGTTTCTCTAGGTTGAGTTGTAAGGTATGGATTCACAATGGTAAAACATTGGTAAAGTAGAATTGTATAACGTGATAACAACATTATATTACCATGACCAGAATTTGATGCCATGTCCATCTCCTTCGTAAAAGCCTAAAGATGTGTCATTTTACATTCTATGGAGGTATGTCATCTAGTAGGATGGGAGTATTAGGGCAACATTAATTTAGGCCTTTTGACCCATGTTACTATTCTATCACACGCCAAACCCTAATAAAAAACATCGTCTTCTTTTGTTTTCTTCTACTTTGCTCGCTCTTTTTCATTCCTGCATCAATTCATCATCAAAAAGTCATAATATTAATATATTATGCACATACACATGCATTAGACATTGCAACCATACAAAGTCACGTGATTCCTTTATATCAATTTTTTATGCTTAGCTTTTGCATGCCTGCTAGGCTACTACCAATTAATTACGTGTATTGTTTTACTTGCTCTGCTGCCGTTCAATCAAACAAGACTAACATGCTAAGGCCGGATGGAGTGGTGATGAGAAACTCACCATTCAGCTCAGCGCCACATCAGACTTACTCACACTCACTTTTTACCCGTAGGGGTCACCACTCAGCATAACTCATATTTCATTAAAATACCACTTTATACAAAATATACCACACTAAATACCTGCATACACTCACAACCAAAATAAAAAATAATAAAAACATCACAAGTTTTATAACTCACCAGTGGTGAGTGACTCACCATTCACACACACACTCACGCGTGAGTTTGATGTGTGGAGTGGGAAGTCACTCGTGACTTGATAACTCACCCGTGAGTTATCAAGCCACTCCGTCCAGCCTAAATATGGCCCAACAATATGATCCATATTATTATATCGGTCTAATCATTCTTCTAGCAGCTCACATTCCAGCGGCTGTTGTCCAGGCCCAACATGCTCAAGTACCGACAGTTCAACAAAACAGTTTAAGTGTTTAGTTCCCGAAGGTTATCCGTATGCTTCTCTCGCTTGCTACCCAACTCCAACCACTATGCTTCCACAAGAATTTCATACTATGACAAAAGATCCTCTCAGAACATGGACACTGAAACATCTTCTCATTTAGCATACAACACATATATACTCACTTCCTTTAGTAACTCGAATATTTATCCATCTGTGTTTGTTGCCATTGGTCACTCTATTTTGGTCACTCATACTGTTCATAGCTTCTTACACACATCTCATAAGCCTGTTCATTTAAATCATATTCTTGTCACGCCTCACGTAATTAAGAATTCAATTTATGTTCGTAAAGTTACCTGCGACAATGATGTTTCTATTGAATTTGATGCTTATGGTTTTTCTGTAAAAGATTACCAAACCCGAAGGCTTCTTTTTCGTTGTGATAGTACGAGCGACGTTTACCCGGTTACTCAGCAACCTCCATTTCAACTCCAGTTGTTTTTCTTTCATCTAGTTCCACTACATGGCACATACGCCTCGGCCATCCCGGGGAAGATGTGCTTTTTCGTTTAGAGTCAAGTAATTGAATTTTATGTAATAAATCAAAAGTTGATTGCTTTGTGTCATGCATGTCAATTAGGTAAACATGTTAAGCTTCCGTTTTATAGTTCCAATTCTTTTATTAAGTCTTTTGTTTCATACTAAGAGTATGCAACGGATGAATCTAGTTTGATTATGTATATTGATTAACAAACAATAATAACACGTAATTTTACTAACCTTGAATCAATTGAATTACTAAGACAATTAATGGTTTTCTTGATCTTGGATCTTGTTCTTGAAACCCTAAAACTGATTAAAATGTTCACCTCTAAAGGTTGCTCACTCTACCCGTCAAGAGAATATAATAGGATGTTAGTACTTGCTTCACGATCAAACCGACAAGACTACCTTTGTGTGTTTTTGTTCTAGCCGAAACGCTAAGGATTTGGAGGGTTGATTTCGATCGACTAAAAGGCAAGGGAAGAGGAGAGTGTTTTGTGTTTGCTTTTATTTTACAAGAATAGTAAATAATGAACTTAAGGGCTTTATTATACAGTAAACTAAACTTTGACAAAAAGAAAACAAACCCTTACCCCCTTCCTCTCCCCCTCTTTGGGTAGGCCGGCCATGGGTCCTTTATGCGTTCATGGGTTGGTTTTGGCTTTATCAATAATTAACTAGTCTAAATACATTTTAATTATATAGCCCGTTAGTTAATTAATCGTCTAACGAATAAATTAACGACCGTTAAATCATTTCGTGAAATATATTAATATAATTAATATACATACGATAAATATATTAATTACATTAATAAACGTATACTATGTGTGTACATGTGTGCCACCGATAGGCTCGCGTATTTTTTAGCCGTATAAAAATTAACAATTAATATGAGCATATTCCAACAGCACTCACTTGTTAGTGTCATAGCTTAATAACATACACTGACAATGATTATCGTTTAGCCATACCTCATTGCTCCAGAAATACCTGAGTGTATGGTTTAGAAAAACATCTTAATATACTGGTTTATTATTAAACATCTATTTGTTTAAGATACTTGTTAAACTATGGATATGAATATGGATCTGACTCATTCGATATAGTTTAACTATTCCATTTCTTGTTTTTGATATTAATCAAGATTACCAAATGTAAATAAAAACTATCTTTACATATGTTTGGGCACAACCGTGCAAACTATTGATCAATTTAACGAGAGGACCAGTAGCATCTAACTCCAGAAAACACATGGAGTAACAAATTCTATTTTGAATGCACATGTCATTCAAGTGATTCACATCACTTCTGAAAATAGCTTTTATAACTACCTTATTCCAGATAGTGTTTAACTATAATCAAAAAATGATATCTATACATGCAAGACCTACTTGCATCTCAAGTTTAAGAATGATCAATACAACCACTTACGAGATATTACATATGACAAGGATCCATAAAGCAAATACTCGTAGGTTGAGGAAGTCCAATATTCATCACTAATGAATAATATATGAGTTTGGCGGGAAAAATCTTTATATTCAAAGAGTATAACCAAACGCAAATATTTGTTTTAATTTAATAATATTCGTGTATCATTAATCAACAATGGACATATTTAGAATAATTAAATTATTCATGGATTAGACATGCAAATATAAGACATACTTATTATATGAGTGAATACAATCATACCAAGTATATTAATTCTTCATGAAAATAAAAATCTGTTTAAAACATCTCAATATCCAAATAATAAAGACAATTTCACATGTACGCATAAACCCATGAACCCATGAACGCTTGAACGCATAAAGGACCCATGGACCCAGTTAATGCTACCAAGAAGACAATTTCAAAAGTTCAGTTTCTAATAAGCGACTCGTAGCTCGACATATGGCTGACGTGCTCTTTCGCCTAGAACGGAACGAGAATCCGAGATGCCGAGAATGAATCACGCATAAATATCCTTAAGACGAACCACACTAATGAAGGTTACGTCTTCCGACTAGAATATCATTTGGGAACAACACAATCAGCATCCCCCATTCTGCAGTAAAAATCTCTACCATCATAGTTAAACGGTGACCTTTTTATTTAAAACATTTTCTTTATAAAACTCCCAATGTATTGTTTGCTTTATGGTATGGATATATCCAATCCCTTCAATAATTAATTGTTCATACAATTACCTTCTCATATCCCATTTAACATCCTTGAGAAACCATTTCCTTAATATGTGCTTGTTTTAGCCATCTGGTATTAACTACCTTAAATAATTAATTATTTGTATAATTAATTCACCTATCCCGTTTAGCATTCTTGACATATTATTTCTCTAATATGTGCCTCTTTCAGCTGTTGATATCAATTCTCTCGTTTGCATCGATTATTTCATGAATGACTCTCTATAGTCTTTCATAATTCTTTATGTTTTTTTTACCGTTACTATATTTTGATATCCTTGATATCTACTTCTATCTACTATCATTATAATCAGTTGATTATTTTGTTTGCTTGATTATTCGTACAAATAATTTTTTATACTTCTTTGATTCGTAATTTGTTCATTCGGATCAATCTCAGTATTTATTCTTTTGATTTTCATAACATCTGTACATATGTTCTTTTTACGTACTCTATTAAGTCATTGACATATTCATGCTCGTGATATCTTTCATTGTTTCTTCATATATTCTCATTGATTCCCCTTACGATGCTATGAACATTTTTGTTTATGATCTATTTATTCTTTCGTTGTATTGGTTAATCATTGTTTGATGTCTTGTTCATAAGATATTTAATCTCTCTTTCAAAATTATCAAATATTAAAATATCAAACTCATTACAATCTCCTTGTATTGGCATTCACTTCCTTCGAAGATCAGTAATTTCTTTCATTCCTTTTGTTCACATTGATTTTTGACACAAATTCATTTTTCGATCTTGATATGTATTATCACTTGACATGTGCTACTTTGGTCATTGGCACGACTTATTAATTCCTCGTTTCTGTTTGCCGTTTCATCAATACAAATATTCAATCATTTCATTAAGGAATTTCATAATAACTGATCTGTACTTACATGCACACTGCATACATTTTATGTATTAACTATTTTTACTCAATAATTGGTTGACGAAAATGAGTATTACATCGTTAGTTCTTAATTATACATAGCCTGATCACCTATGTATAATTCAGGAAGGACCATGTTATGCTGTGAGTAATAATCTTAAAATTTTATCGAAATTTATTTTCTACTTATATTTCCAAATGTGCGTATATATAATTATTGCAATTACCCACACCTTTCGCAAGTACATCGTCAGGAGTTCAAACGAGCTGAATTTCGGGACGAAATTCTTTTAAGGTGGGTAGATTATAACACCTCGTAAATTCGGGTCAATATTTTTATTCCATATTCTATTATTTATTTTACTTTTGAGTAAAATATACCTTTTACGATTAAGTGAATGAGTTATCACGCCTTCGAACTAAAACGTTTATTAAACGTGAATCCGACTTTAGACTAAATAATAGTTTATGTGCTCTACATATTTTTATTATTTTAGAAAAGTGTCTCATACGTGGTAATTCTATCTTTATTGTTTACGTTTATTTATTTTTTTTGATTTCGCGTGAACTCTTAAAATATTTTACGTTAATACCTGTTATTCCTAAAAATACCCCTAATAATATACATCACTTTTCTTGCTCAAATCACGCCAACATGCTCCATCAATTTTCAAATCTTTATTTGTCTCTTCCTTTTTCTTTACAATGTCACATGCATAAAGACCATGAACTTGCTCTATTATTAATCTATATCAGATTCCATGCACTCTAGAACAATAAACAATTAACAAAACCCTACTAGAATAGATTATTTAAGACCTAACGTTTAGCTTCACTGTCATTGTAAAACAAATTAGTATCATATTCTTGTTTCATTTTCAAATCTTGTCAAAATTTTGATTTTGTATTATATCTATGGTTTTCAGTCTACCAATTAGTAGTGAACAAGTTAAGTGTTGGTTATAATTAAAGGGTTAACTATGGCTTAAGAAATGGAGCTTATGAATATGGATGGGAGTTTCGAGCGTTGTTCAGGTCAAAGCCGACAAGACCACGTTGAATCTTGACGTTCATGTTGGAGTTGTTCGTGCTCAAGTTCGCGACCATGCGTAGTGCTAAGTACACGTTGAAAGCTCAAGGGTAGAACTTTGTGTTGGGTTGAGTTTTGGTACGGGTTCACTCATAGATATGGCCGGGTTCGTTCACAACGGGAATTGCTAGAGTCGAGTTTCTCACGTTAAGGTCGATCGTGTCATGCTTGAGAAGACGTCGTTCGCCGGTGACTATACGTTTGGGAGCTGAGGTCGATCGCATCTCAACTCTATTGTTTCGTGTTCGATCTCGTGTACGTACTCGTGTTTGTCTATTCATCTCGATCTTTTGGCTTAGAGGTACATATTCGCTCCCAATGAGCTCTTGATGTGCTTTCTTTCTTATTTCTTTTGTTGGGCCAAGCTTTCTTACAATGGTCTTGAAATAAAGTCGTAGAGATGATGGTTATTATTAATGTTAAAAAAGGAATCAATTAATAAATATAAACAGTATTATATAAATGGATATAAAATTTATGGCTAAAAGTTAACTTACGTTGCCAATTCAATGATTCATTCATACATGTTATAGTGAATTAGTTCCAATAGTTGCAATAATGGTCCATCGATTATAGTCAGTCGGCAACTTAACACCCTCAACATTATTAAAAGTTTATATTTAACAAGTATATAGCTTATTTAAAAGGATAAGGGTACACTAATAATTTGGATACATAGCTAGAAGTGAAATATTGATGGAGTATAAAATTTTATATTTACATTTTAACCCTTGATTTTAAAAGCTAGTTACAATTTAATATTATAAAATTCTAAAGCTACACTTTTGGCCCTTGTTGGTTTTATGCTCTTTAAAGTTAGTCTGATATCGTAGTCTACCTATTTTGTCTCTAAACGTAATTATGTTTATAAGATGTACATCTCAAAAATTATAATCAATATAAAAAAATTGCATTTGTTCACGTAATATTTATAAATCCTCAGAGGTGATTTTAATTTGCTTCTAGGATTTCTCTCGGCTTCTCAACGTTTGTTCTTGATGTTTATACCTCGCTATCTATTATCATATTGCATAAGGTTAGTTCATAGCCTATTTTTTATTTACTTGTTTTACAAACTCTACGGGGTGAGATATGTTTGTTTTACATTTTGGACACAAATGCTTTATAAAATGTATGCTATCCAGTTATTACTGCCTGAATATTATTGCCTAAGTTACCACATTGCCATTAAAGTTCCTACCAAATCATGAACCGTTAATTGCTAATGTAGTAAGCGCGAATGTTGTGGATAGATCTATCGGACTGACAATCCCCACCTGAAATTTCTGGTCACATGTTGACCATGGTGCATTTAACATTGTGATAAAACTTTTAGGTTATTGGCAAGCATCCTATACTTTCCTGGGGCACAAACTAGTTAAGGTTTCAGGGTCATGAGCTTAGTGCAATAATACATGTTTGGACTATGGAATACGTACATAGTCTGCTAGTACTTAAATCTTGTGGTTCATACTTTTATTGATAAACCAATTAATTCACTCAACAATATTGTTGACTTTTAGCATGTTTTATCTCAGGTTTTCAGGTCTATTGCTCAAAGGAAAGCAGCACGGATATGTACTTGGAGAATCTATATTTTTATACGTTCGATAAAACTTAAATTTTAGAAAACATTGTGTTTTAACTCTCATGTTTTAATGTATCGAATGTGAACATTTTGAAATGTATTTTAAAACGTCTCTTTTTGAGGTCATTTTTCGTGACTTGTACTTCTTGTTCTATGACGTCGCACCCCAATGTTACCATTCCGCTGCAACCCGATTTTGGGGGTGTGACATACGGGGAGTCCTAAAGAACCAGGCGGGACTCGAATGGAAGAGTACTCCTTATTTTTTGGTTGGTAACAATAACAACACAAAGGTGAAGGAGGAGATAACAAATAAAGAATAATTTTATTATAGTATTAGGGTGATGATTAGGAGCTAGGTGTTGTGGTGGTGAGGACGAGAGTGTTTGATTTACATGTGTGTTTTGAGTGAGGTGATCAGGGAAGTAATTTTCTTAATTATCCATCATAAAAAGCTTCAATTGCTTTCTTTCTTTAGGACAAACTTAGAGAAGGAGAATAGGTTTCATAGAAAGAGAAAGATGCATGGTTGGTGATGGTGGTCGGATTAGATTGTGTGGCAGATGTATAATTTATAGAGAAAGAGGAGACCATTAAAGATGGATTCTTTGGTTAAAAGAGAGGCATCCTTTTTTCTTTTTACATAATAATTTATGTTTACTGTGCGTATATGAGAGTATTTTTTAGGGAGGTGAGTCCAAGATGAGAAAAGTGGTGTTTTATTGATGGGAAATGATTTGGACACTTTAATTTTTATTAGAATACTCAATTATATTTATTAAACTGTATACATCGCTTTAACCCTTTATACATAAAAGTGTGCAAATCAAAACTTAACATGTGCAAATCATCTCCCAATAAAATACAAAGAGTGCCGTTTGTTAGGTACGTGGGGTCATCTGGTGAGTGGTTAAATGGATGTGCGACACAATAATGAGAAAATTAATGTGCTTTCAAAGTATAATTGTTAACAAAATGCAGAGTCGTAAAATGTATAATTCATTCATTAAATGTAATTTTTAGGCTGTATATTTTTCGCTTTACTTTTAACTACATATTTTTGGCTTATCAGCACATGCGGTGACGGTCGCAGGACTAAAAGTCATGAAGTTTATTTTGTTGAAAATTTAGTGCAATTGATGGTTTCATGTCACATCACCAATGAGCCTGGGGTTACGGAGTGTACGCCTATTAGGTCACTGAACTATGACTCTGATAGTGGTGAAGTAGAATTAAGGATGCTGATGAAGGTTTCTGTTCAGTGAGCTATACTTTTCAGTGAATATGCTCAGGGAAAACTTCATCATAGAGTTATGTCATTAAGGTTTCTACACTTAATGAGTACACTCAGGGAGTCATGTCTTAGAGGTGTTCACGGGACGGTTCACTTCTATTAGTTTAAAGATTTAAACTATGCATCGCGAAACGGGGTGTATCCTGATTTGCATCTACCCTCAACAGTATCATCCACAACTATATCATTCAGTTAATAGGTGCAAGAATTGTGTAGGCAAAAATCTTACACAATTTTGTGTTTGACGAATACGTGCGAGAATTTTCAGAGATTAAATTTTGTTCATGTTTTTTGAATAAGATAACAATAATTATGTACACTACTGTTCGTATGTGATTATGGTTGCAATTTACCAAAGTTAATTGTGAAAAACTTTCAAGAAGGTCTCTATATAATATTCTATTGTGGGAGTCGTTGAAGAAAAGCGTGTTGATAATTAGGGTAAATACATGTCAGGGTAAATATGTGTATTTCAATGCATTTACTGCGGATGAATCAATTTTCTCAGTGAGTAAATCACTACCCTTGTTTAAAGGTTTGTCGATGGGAACCTTTGCCCGTAACCATTTGTTAGTGTCGTCTATGGGTAGAGGCATTGGTATGTATAACTCCCAGTGATGTTTGCTTGCCTTTTCGTTTATGGTTGTAAAAACTTCTTTGTGATGCAAGAAAATATATGCGGAACCCTAAACCTCTTCTAAAAAAATTGACTTTGCCGATGGTGTCAATACCTTCTCAAAGAACGTAGCCTCATATGCAATGAACACAAGTTTTATTAACAATTGCTGGAAAGTGAGGGAGTAACATTAGTAAATCAACTTATTATTAACCGCTCAACTAAATATTTTCATAAAGATGGTGATATCAATAAGGTAATGACTAACTCATGGTAATAATAGTGTATACCTTAAAACACATTGTGTTCGCAAGTTAAAGGATTGGCTGGTAGCGTATAACGTCAACCTATGGCTCAACTTCATACCCTATCCCAAGCCATAAGGCCTCGCGTCAAATTAACCACCCGAGGTTATCCTATTTTTTGTTTTGTTTTATTAGGTTAAGTATGCATCTTATAACTTAAGTTACATGTTTCGAGTTATAGAAGAAAAGTGCTAAGGTGATAGTACTTTTAATAGTGTATACCTTTGGCAAAATACTCTCGAGTTTCAAATTTTTTCTGTTTAATTACTTATGTACATTTACATAATAAGTAAGAGGCTAACAGTTAATTATTCGTAACATAAACAATTAACGACCGTTAAGTATCATCGTTAGATTATTTATATATATAATAAATATACATTTATGTTATTATATATACTAATAGAGTATCATTTATGTCTATAAGTGCGTGACCCCTATAGTCTCACATATTTCTAGCTGTATAAATATAACATGAGCACTTCCCAATTGAAAGTATCTGGCTAAACCCACTCTCAAAAAAATTAACTCAACCCATAGTTTCGACTAAACCTTCTCAAAGAACGTAGCCTCATATGTAATGAGCACATGTTTTATTGACAATTATTCAGAAGTTGGGGGAGTAACGTAGGCAAATCAACTTATTATTAACCGCTTAGCTAAACATTTTCAGAAAATGGGTGATATCACTAAGGTGATGACTCACTCATTGGTAATAATAGTGTATATCTTAGAACACACGGTGTTGACAAGTTGTAGGATATAACGCTGACCTATGGCTCCACCGCATATCCCACCTCAAGCCATAAAGCCCGCATCAAATTAACCACCCGAGGTTATCCAACATTTTTTTTGTTTTATTAGGTTAAATATATGTCATAACTTAAGTTACATGTTTTGAGTTATAAAAAAAATGATAGTACTTTTTCTTATAAAACGAACCATATAGTTTATGGTCACCTAACGCCCTTCGTGTGTAATGAAATACACCGCATTAATACATGTTCAAGTGTATACAGGAAAAAAATGTCTATTATGAATGTGGTGGTGTTTTTTTAACAAAGCATTCATACTAAGTACCTTGTAATATGAATGCATAAATATGCAAGTATTCTAATATGGTATTCTGTTAATGTAGAAATTCCCATCTAACTTTGTAAAGGTGCACAAATTGTTTAACTGATCATGCTACGACACAAGAAATTGGGATTTAGAAATCGGCTCAAACTCGTGTGATCATTGATGCTCATTTGGTTCAAAGCATGGTTGTTAAAATCTCGATCCTAATCTTAGGATCTTACGATTTTACGATACTGCAAAGCAAAAACAATCCGGATCCTACGTAGGATCTTTGCATGCTCAGGATCTTATAGAATCCC
>BQNB010051150.1:23609-39315 GCA_026074375.1 Tanacetum coccineum
AGTCTATGGTGTCATGACATGTGGAATGTACATAAACTTATCCCTAAGTTTTCTTTAAGTTGAGTGGTTAGGTATGGATTCGCAATGGTACCATGACTAGAATTTGATGCCATGTCCATCTCCTTCGTAAAAACCTAAACATGTCATTTTACATTCTATGGAGATATGTCATCTAGTAGGATGAGAGTATTAGCGCAACATTAATTTAGGCCCATAGTCAGTTTACTATTTCCTATGTATGGCCTTTTGACCCAAGTTACTATTCGATCACAATTATGTATATATACACGATTTATGTTTTATGTAAGATCATGAGAAATTAACCTATTCCAAATCACACGCCAAACCCTAATAAGAAAACATCGTCTTCTTTTTGTTTTCTTCTACTTTGCTCGCTGCTTTTGCATTCCTGCATCAATTCATCATCAAAAAAGCATAATATTAATATATTATGCACATACACATGCATTAGACATTACAACCATACAAAGTCACGTGATTCCTTTATATCAATTTTTTATGCTTAGCTTTTGCATGCCTGCTAGGCTACTACCAATTAGTTACGAGTATTGTTTTACTTGCTCTGCTGCCGTTCAATCAAACAAGACCAACATGCTAAGGCTGAATGGAGTGGTGATGAGAAACTCACCATCCACCTCAGCGCCATATCAGACTCACTCACACTCACTTTTCACCCGTAGGGGTCACCACTCACTCACCATAAATCACATTTCATTAAAATACCACTTTATACAAAATATAACCCACTAAATACCCGCATACACTCACAACCAAAATAAAAAATAATAAAAACATCACAAGTTTTATAACACACGAGTGGTGAGTGACTCACCATTCACACACATACTCACGCGTGAGTTTGATTCCAAGTACCGACAGTTCAACAAAACAGTTTAAGTGTTTAGTTCCCGAAGGTTATCTGTATGCTTCTCTCGCTTGCTACCTGACTCGAACCACTATGCTTCCACAAGAATTTCAGACTATGACAAAAGATCCTCTCGGAACATGGACACTAAAGCATCTTCTCATTTAGCATACAACACATATATACTCACTTCCTTTAGTAACTCGAACATTTATCCATCTGTGTTTGTTGCCAATGGTCACTCTATTTCGGTCACTCATACCGTACGTACATAGCTTCTTACATACATCTCATAAGCCTGTTCATTTAAATCATATTCTTGTCACGCCTCACGTAATTAAGAATTCAATTTATGTTCGAAAAGTTACCTGCGACAATGATGTTTCTGTTGAATTTGATGTTAATGATTTTTTTGTGAAAGATTACTAAACCCGAAGGCTTCTTTTCAGTTATGATAGTATGAGCGATGTTTACCCGGTTACTCAGCAACCTCCCTTTCAACTCCAGTTGTTTTGCTTTCATTTAGTTCCACAACATAGCACATACACATTAGTCGTCCCGGGGAATATGTGCTTTTTCGTTTAGAGTCAAGTAATTGAATTTCGTGTAATAAATCAAAAGTTGATTGCTTTGTGTCATGCATGTCAAATAGGTAAACATGTTAAGCTTCCGTTTTATAGTTCCAAGTCTTCTATTAAGTCTTTCGTTTCATACTAAGAGTACGCAGTGGATGAATCTAGTTTGATGATGTATATGAATTAACAAACAATTATAACACATACTTTTACTATTACTAACCTTGAATCAATTGAATTAACTAAAACACTTAATGGTTTTCTTGATCTTTGGATCTTTTCTTGAAATCCTAAACTGATTAAAAACAATCACCACTAAAGGTTGCTCACTCTACAAACGACAAGGGAAAACACATAGGAAGCTAGTACTTGCTTCATGATCAAAACCAACAGACTATCTTTTGTGTTTATGTTCTAAGCCGAAACCCTAAGTTTAGGGAGGGATGATTTTTGATCGATTAAAAGGCATGGAAGAGAAGAGTGTTTTGTGTTTCTTTTATTTTGCAAGATTAGTAAATATATGAACTTAAGGGCTTATTATAACGGCAAACTAAACATTGGCAACAAGAAGTACTTGCTTCACGATCAAACCGACAAAACTATCTTTTTGTGTTTGTGTTCTAGCCAAAACCCTAAGGGTTTGGAGGGCTGATTTCGCTTTACCAAAAATGAACTAGTCTAAATACATGTTAATTAGATAGCTCCTTAGTTAATTAATCGTCTAACGAATAAAATAACGACCATTAAATCATTTCGTGAAATATATTAATATAATTAATAAATATACGATAAATATATTAATTACATTAATAAACACATACTATGTGTATGCGTGTATGCCACCGATAGTCTCACGTATTTCTTGGCCGTATAAAAATTAACTATAATACGAGCATATTCCAACAACACCACTTGTTAGTGTCATAGCTTAATAACTTACCCTAACAATGGTTATCGTTTAGCAACACCTCATTGCACCAGAAATACCTAAGTGTATGGTTTAAAAAAACATCTCAGTATAATGGTTTATTATTAAACATCTATTTGTTTCAAATACTTGTTAAACTATGGATATGGATATGGATCTGACTCATTCGATATAGTTTAACTATTATGTTTCTCGTTTTAGATCTTAATCAAGATTGCCAAATGTAAATAAGAACTATCTTGACTTATGTTTGGGCATGACCATGCAAACTATTGATCAATTTAACGAGAGGCCCAGTATCATCTAACTCCAGGAAACACGTAGAGGAACAAATTCTATTTTGAATGCACATGTCATTCAAGTGATTCACATCACTTCTAAAAATAGCCTTTATAACTACCTTATTCAGGATAGCGTTTAACTATAATCAAAAAATGATATCTACACATGCAAGACCTACTTGCATCTCAAGTTTAAGGATGATCAATACAACCACTTGCGAGATATTACGTATGACAAGGATCCATAAAGCAAATACTCGTAGGTTGGGGAAGTCCAATATTCATCACTAATGAATAACATATGAGTTTGGCAGGAACAATCTTTATATTCAAAGAGTATAACCAAATGCTCATATTACTAGTTTGTTTCGACAAGATTGAGTATTGTTATTGTTATCTACGTTAAGTTTATGGATAAAAGATTGTTTTTGAGAAAGGATATCGTGTATGTAATCATCCTTCTTCAACCTTATTTCGATCGTATTTGACTAATCATTTACTTAATACATAAGAAGTAAGATGAGATAAGATACATTTTTGTATTTTTATAATTATGTTTTCAGACCTTTTTAGCCGACTAGTTTATAGGGTTTGAAATCATCATTGCACAAACTTAAACCAGGTAAAAGCTAAATCAGATGCTCTCATAACCAAGTAGATAACATGTAGGGAAATTTTCATCAACTCAAAAAGATGAATAGTCAAAATCAAGCTCATTTTTCATAATTCGTGCCATGACTGCCCATGAATGGCCGTCCATTATTAAAGCAAAATTTGAACACTCAATACCATCAATCATTTTACCTTTTCTCTATGGGAAAATATCTAATCCTACTGTTAAGATAAAGGCTCGAGTTTGACCATTTAGCCAAACTCGAGCCAAATAATCTTTTTATCAATCGAGCAGAGACTCAAAACTTTGCTCAAATATGTTCACATGTAGGTCTTTAGGCCTATATTTAAACACGTTTTATTAGTGGTTAAATATTTAATCTCGAGTTTGACTTTTAAAGTCCAACCCGAGCTAGTCTATCAAGTAGAGACTCTACTCATATGTGTCCATGTTGGTCGTTAAACCAATGCAGGGCTTGAGTTTATCCTATGTTTTATACAACAGGCTACTTTACAATTAATAACAGTTTTATAACACAATACGCTACATATGACCTGACCCAATAACACACAGATTCATGAACGTGGCTCAAATCAATACACTATTTGGAATCCCACGGCACGTAACACCCGGTTCCGAATTTGATGCAAGAAGTTTATATGGAAAAACACCTGCACCACATCTATTCTTTAAACACATGTCACGGTTTCGTTTCTCAATCTCCTTTTTGGTCCTATGAATCTCTGATGCAAACCCGTAAAACGTTTCCACCATTTTAGCATCACCAGACCACGTGTCTCTTTGTTGTCTTTCGCCAATATATTCCTCATCGGGTGAATAAGTTGACAATGTATCAACAACTGCCATATATTTTGTAGACTGTAACATACTTGGCAACGGCAATAGGAAGAAATTTTACGGGTCTTCAAGGAAGCTCACGTATTCAGGATCATTTTCATCAGAATTAAGCGATGCATTCTTGGTGGCCTGTTTGGTATGTAGCCACCGTACGGGTATTGACCGAAGTTAAGTTGATACGACCCTGTTGGGGGCTGTATCGAGATGGGGCACCACTTTTAGCGTGTGCGAGCTCTGTCAAAAAATAGAGAAGAAGAAGAGATAGATTTGCACCACTTTTAGCGTGTGCGAGCTCTTTAAGAAAAGTAGAGAAGATAATTGTTTTAATCTTTAACTTGATTATAATGAAAGAATAAAAAGACTATTTATAATAGCTAAATGGGCCATGGGCCTATTATGGGCTATTATGACCTTCCTAAACAAATAGTCAAACACATTGAATATGAAGGCATTCCTAAACAACGACTTTCCTAAACAAATAGTGAAACGTATTGAATACAAAGACATTACTAAACAATGACACTTTCCTAATACGACATAAAGACACTCCTAAACAAATAGTAAAACATTCCTAAACTGAGGGTGTAACATTCCCCACTCCTTTGAAACCACCTTGCCCTCAAGGTGATGTCTGGAAAAGCACTCTTAATTTCGAGATCTCGTAATCTTCTTAGAATTTTAGCATCCATTGCTAATTGTTGTTGCTCTTGTCGTCTCAACATTCCCTTTGGACGCCTAAACATTGACTATTGATCTAGAGGGGACTTCAAAACAGCAAGCTATGTCTCAATAACTTGCATGTGATATGGTGGGCCTCTCTAGGAGGTAATGATGCCAAGATCATCATTGATTACTTGCTGTTGAAGTGAATTTAATTCTGCTTTCAATGCAGTTGCATCTATCATAGCTCGGTATTGCTCGTCTTTTGCATCCCTTAGCTGTGATACCAATCCACTAATAGCACTCTCAGAAATTCCGCTTCCACTCACCGACTCTTGACACCCGTGTTCTTCATATGTAGCGACCATACTTGTTGGTACAGCTTCTACCTTGTCCAACGTATAGAGAATTGATTCCTCCAACACTTGGTTGGATATCGCTATGTTGAGGTCATTTGGGTTGACGATGGCTGTGGCGGTCTGCTCGTCTTCAAAATGGGCCTCGGTGATACGGTCTTTGAAGAAGGCTTCTCCCAAAGTTGAAGGATTCGACCTTAAAAATTCCCAAAGTTGTAGGTCCGTGAAGCGTGCTTCTGCTTCTAGGGCTAATGAAAAAGCTTCTTCTAACGTTTTGGTGTTTGACCTTAAGAGTGCACATTGTAGAGTCGGTTTAAGTCCAGAGATATAAAACGATTTAAGTAAAGATTCAGGGGTCGTTACTCGTTTTATAAGCATCTCAAACTCATTCTGGTATTCGGCCACCGTACCCATTTGTAAGAGCTTAGATATTACGTCTTTTGCGTCCCGCTCGCTGATGTTCGATGCCATGAACAATTTTTTTTGGAACCTTGAATCGAAAGCCCTTCACGAGGACTCTCAATGAAAGCACTAATTGATACGACCCTGCTAGGGGTTGTATCGGGATAGGGGACAACTTTTAGCGTGTGCGAGCTCCTTAAGAAAATAGAAAAGAAGAAGAGATAGATTTGCACCACTATAACATGTGTGAGCTCTTTAAAAAATAGAGAAAAAGAAGATATTTATTTGTTCTTTAACTTGATTATAATGAAAGAATACAAATACTATTTATAATAGCTAAATAGGCCATTGGCCTATTATGGGCTATTATGACATTCCTAAACAAATAGTCAAACGCATTGAATACGAAGATATTCCTAAACAATGACTTTCCTAAAAAAATAGTCAAACGTAGTGAATACGAAGATATTAGTAAATAATGACACTTTCATAATACGACATAAAGACATTCCTAAACAAATAGTAAAACATTCCTAAACTGAGGGTGAAACATAAGTGTTGCATGCTGGGCTGAAGCGAGCCATATGATGGTGGTTAAGATGGCAGTGAGGTCTTCAGCCTTGGCTAATGTGGGCCACCAATTCTATTAGTGTAAATCTATGTGGCCCACATTGATACCTCGGCGTACCACGCTTGAAGATATCTATCATTGCAAATGAGTGACGGGTCAGGGTAGTATCGGGTTATTGATGTGCGGTCGTCGTAGGACTTCAACAAGAAGTTTTACAACTTCCTAGGCAGAGCACCTAACCGTTTTTGTGTAGTAAGGTAAGACTCGTGGGTTGTTATCGTTCTCAAGGGGAATAGGTTGGGAAGGCTTAAACAGAATCTAACAGAGGTCTACGGGGTTGAGAGAAGATTATTTTTGTATTTTTATGCTTTTAAGAAAGGAGGTAAATATCATGGTTTGAGAGGTTTGGTTTGGTTTTAGCTAATTAAACTAATTATATATCTAAACTACTCGTGATAACTTATATGATAAACAAACGTATTTACTTAATCATGCATTACTCCTTAGTATGTTTCTCCTAATCCTGTTGCTTTGTTACACTTGTGATGATCCGTGTAAGTATTTTCTAAGTCATGAACGACTTACACGAACCCGCCGTCTATGTAATATTCCGTTATGGCAACACATAAGTAAGGTAGTATGAAGACTATTACAAGGCCCCTAAGAGTACATTACATGCAATTAAAATATCTTAAGAGAGATCAACCATATTAGGGGTAAGGTAGTATGAATACTGTTATCGATGCTATCCTTTCTACACACTCGCGTTTCCCTAGACGTCTATGCCAATTTAATGTTTTATGGCTAGTTTTCTAAAGCCTAACGCGCACATCCATCACAAGAAACAACATTAAAAGGATCTACATACTAAGTTTTATGCAATCATAGGTAAATACTAATGGATCTAGCCTAGCATGTTAAACAAAGGAGAAGAGCAAGGTTTAATCAAACAACACATAGACATATTGAAAGATTAAAGGGATAGATGAACTTCACTTGATTAAAACATGTGTTCAAGGCTGAAACAAGTGGGTTTTGACACCCTAAAAATGGCCTACACTGCTGCTAAACTCGACTACCAATGATAGGGTTCGTCTGCCAAAAGTTACACACCTAAAACCCTAAAAACGGATTTGTATATATAGGAAAAAGGGGCGCGACGGCGTCGCTTTATAATCCTGACGCCGTCGTGCCGCAACGTCTTCTAGTGTTTCTTTAAGTCGGCTTCGTTCTGATGCCGTCTAGAAATCCATGACACCGTCCTTTGATAACTTTGACGCCGTCGCTTGTAATTGGCGACGCCGTCTCCACGCACTGTATGCTTTTCTTCAAAATAGTTTGTGTAGAGTCGTAGTCTTTGTCCGTTTCTTGTCCAATTGAGCCCAAGTCACGTGTATTCCCTTCAAAAGCCATGCAAATGCTAAAAACACAAAAAAATGATTAAGCACATAAGCTGGACTTATTTGCATGATTTAGGGGGTTAAATGACCCCGAAAAAGTGTATAAAATGACACATGATCAAATACCCCTACACTTGGGATTTGCTTGTCCTCAAGCAAATGAGCTTTTCTACTTAGACAATAGCAATATTGGGGGGCATTTAACCTACTCTTTATAAGCAGTTTACGACACAACCTTCTAGACCTCGTAATTAAAAGCACGGAAAGTATATACTAGCACCTAACATAAGTGTTTGGATTCTCTCTTTCACTCAGGTAT
Source organism: Tanacetum coccineum (assembly GCA_026074375.1). Lineage (NCBI taxonomy): Eukaryota > Viridiplantae > Streptophyta > Magnoliopsida > Asterales > Asteraceae > Tanacetum > Tanacetum coccineum. The sequence goes on from BQNB010051150.1 coordinate 31,459, forward strand.
ATAATGAATTATAATAATATAGGAAACAGAAAATTAACACTCATTACCTGTCGTAGCATACAAATTACGATAGGCTTGGTAAAGGATCAAACCTCTACCGCTAGGCGCAAGTACTAGTCATTACTATTAAAGAGGGCTTTTAAAGGGTTGTGATGTGTAGGTGTAAGATAACATTAATGGAAACAAAAACTGATAGGATATATTTGGGGTGGCTTTTTGGGTTAATTTTGGGTGATAAGGTTAGCTAATTATTTACAAGAATACACGCTGATTCGTTTGCTAAGCCAAAGACTCACACAAAGATATACAAACTCTACACAACTCTACATCAATCCCTTTTCTTTTACTTTTCTATTTCCCCTTTTTTAACATAATACATCACTTAGGGCTTATAAATGCCCCTACACTTGAGTTTTAGAACTCATAATTACAATCTAACTAATGACCCGAATTGAGGTGGATCAACATAGCATGGAGCTTATTAAGCTCTATTGGGGGTAATAAATTACTTCTTCCCTAATTCTTCAAAAGATGAATACTACCATGATTCCCAATCATCCCATAACTGTATTTACAAGGATAAGGACTTAGCAACCGTGTACTCAAATAATTAACTTGGGTTAAAACAATAATGTACTAAAGCGAATACATACAAGGTAGGCTAAGACGATTTGGGTGTAACAATTGGTTCAAGGGTGACAATTCTCTTCATTAATAGTCCGAATTAACCAGAAAATTACGAGAACCATGAAAAAGGATAGGCTTAGAGGGGTGTACTATGGGTATCCTAGACTAAAAATGAGTGCATGGCAAGGTGTGGGATAGTTATATGGTCGAGGTGACCATCATAACAATTACAGTTTTAACACATGGGTTATTCCTAGTGCCTCTTATCATTTAGCAAATCCTAATTCTCACTATGCTGTCTCGGGATGCATCATAAAAACAAGTTCCTGAATTTAATACACTACCGGTACACTCATATAATTTTAAACCGATACCAATGCTCCAGAAAAGGAAACGAAACCACATATACACATCCATAACGATGAAATAGACACACATGATTGCTCACTCCTTAACTTGAGAAGGCTAAAGGTAAAATTATCTTGGTATCAAAAATGGATACCTGAATTCCTAAAGATCTAGGGGCGAACCTCACATTTTTTGGGTGGAATTTGAAGGTTTTTGTGCTAGTCAAATAAATTCCTATCCATGATACGCTAGTAATACTTGGTTTTCGTCGGTATGTGTTATAAAAAAATTTAAATTTTGTTTAAAATTACCTTTTACGCTATGTTTTGATATACTACTCATCATTTTAAGGAACAAGCAAATGGCAATTGAAAGAATTTGAGGGTTTTTGTGATAGTCGTATAAATTCCTATCCATGATACGCTAGTAATACTTGGTTTTCGTCGGTATGTGTCATAAAAAAAAATTAATTTTGTTTAAAATTACCTTTTACGCTATGTTTTGATATATTACTCATCATTTTAAGGAACAAGCAAATTTTGGTTTTCGTCTCCAATGTTCTTAAAAGTACCCGTAAAACGAATAAAGGGAAAAGAAAACAAGTAAAAGAATGGTTTGCTCAATAATGGAGAAGAAATATGCGATAACTATTTAAATCGTCCTCCAAGAATCATCCAATGAAACTTCCTAAGAACTTCCAAGCTTCTTCTCATCAAATATATCTTGTAAATCAAAGACAAAGACAAGTACACCTGGCGTAAAATCGACGGGATACGATATATACAACGAAACTCTTAGGGTTGACTCTACGAAAGCAATAAAGATAGGATGAAAGTGATGATGATACAATCATAGGTTTCTGCATGTTTATAAGAAAATTACAAATTTTGGATATTGTACAAATTATTTTTCGAAAATAATAGAAAAAATTAGAATTTTAACAGACCTGGAGACGCGACGCCGTCAGGAAAAATCCTGACGCCATCTCCACGTACTGTGAAAATTTTAATTTCCTTTTTCTTGAAAAATTTTCTGCACGCAATTTTATTAGTTATTCCTTGTGTAAAATACTGCATAAAACCTGAGATTAGTCATTACAATCATATGACTTGAAACTGACGCGAATTAGTCTAAACAATTTATTTTATATGTTTGAATTAGTTCTTATAAACCGGATATTTTCCCCTACACTTATTTGATGCAAAATACCTTTGATTGTTAATAAGACGAAGTAAAAAATAAAACAAAGCATGATCACAAATAATTCAAACACAAGACACTCCTAAATGCGGGAAAATAAATATTGAGTTGCCTCCCAAAAAGCGCTTTTCTTTATTAGTAAGTCTTTTAGCTAGAATCGGAGTCACACGCTTTTACATGACTCCTCCTTCGTCCTTCACTTCACATTCTTCTTCTACGGACGCGAGACGTTCATTATTGAAGATCTTGTTCCTCCATTGGTTAAACTTCATTTCCTTTTCTTGATGAAGCTTGATCTTTTCCTCCCATTCTAGAACTAATCTATTTACGGTCATCGTGGGGGCTATTAGCTCTATGTCGTTCTTAATTCCCTTCTCGATCCTACAGTGGGGTTCAAGTATCCTGTGAAAACTTATCTTACTCTTCCCAGATCTTAAACTTATCGTCCCTTTATCAAATTTAATCACGGCCTTAGCTGTAGTCAGGAATGGTGTTCCTAAGATGAAGGGCCTTTTTTCGTCCTCCCTTATGTCTAAAATCACGAAGTCCATAGGGTACACATAACCAACAACATCCATTAATACGTCTTTGACTATTCCTAAGGGTTAGATATACGGATGTCTAGCTAGGGAAAGCCTAATGTCAGTCTATGCAGGTCTTTCATCGGTTAGCTTATTGTAGATGGAAAGGGGCATGACGTTCACGTCACATCCCTGGTCAACTAAGGCATTCATGTGTTTTAACCATCCTACGTTACATGGTATCTCAAAAATTCCTCCTATGTCCTCCTTCCTGGTTATTTCTTTCTTAAGAATTGCATCGTGTACAGGTCCCGTAGGTAATAAATTGTCTGTCTTTCGCTTCATTTTTCCTACTTGGGTTGCTGACAGGGAGTCATTAAACTTCTGATTTTCTACAAGCCCTTCGATTAGTTTTTCGTTGATTCTATGTTTCAAGTAATATCCTACAGCATGGAAACTAGAAACTCTTGCTGGCTCATCCTCTTCATTCTTCGTGACATTTTCCTTTGCACTTTTAGCTGGCTCATCATCAGCCTTTCTTTCAACTTCATTTTTCATGTCAATTACCATAGGGGTTTCTTCTTCATTAGATTTGCTACGCTCCATTACGTTTTTATCAATTGGCCCGTTATTTTCTCCGTTTTCTTTTTCCTCCATTCAAATGAGGGAGATGGAATTGACGTTCTTAGTAATGGGGTGCCTAGCCTCTTCCCTAATTAATACCTTTTCTAGAGTTTTACTGGCTGTGAGTTCCTTAAGAAGTCCGAACATTACTGCCATTCTGTCGTTGATCTCTTCTCGCTGTTTGAAGATAGCATCTTCGAACCTCTCCATTCTTTTGGTGTGTGCTTCCATGCAGTCTCATACTCGAGCTGCGCTTGGGGTTGAGGGTTTAGACGGACACGTTCACGAAAATTGAAAGAATTTTATCTTGGTGGCCCATTAAGGCCTCATGGAAGGGGGCTTGAGGAAACTGCTTTAGCGTAGGCTTGATGGATGTGTGTTGAGCTTTTTTTAAAGTTGATTGCGGCCCTTTTAACAAAAAGTTAATTTGGTCTTCAAGCTCAAGAAGTCGCCCGTCAGACGTTTTTGATGCATTTGGAGAAACAGCGATTGCGTTGACCGGTTTGATGTGGTCTTTTGAATCATTCCAGCCCTCATGGTCGTAGAGAGCGAGGTACTCGATGATTTCCCAAGATTCGTCGGCATTTTTATCATGGAGTTTGCCGCTTGCGGCACGGTCAATTTCACACTTTAGATGAAAGGAGACATGATCATAGAAAATTTAGATTATAAGCCAGCGATCAATGCTATGATGAGGGACCTTTTGGAGTAAGTCCTTGAAACTAGTTCATGCTTTATAAAGAGACTCTTCTTGATGTTGTTGGAACATCAGGATGTCATTGCGGAGCTTTGTAGTCCTTCCCGGTGGAAAGAATTGAGCAAGAAAACGAGTAGTAAGATCTTCCCATGTGGAGATGGATCCTGCTGAAAGACGTTCAAGCCAATTGCTAGCTTGATCGCGAAGGGAAAATTGAAATAAACACAAGCGCGTCCTTTCCCTGTTATCAACATTAAGGTCTAGCGAGTCCACTAATTTTAGGAAATCCTTAAGATGTTGGTTTGGATCCTTGGACCAAAGTCCGTGGAAAGAGCATCCGTTTTGCACCAACCGGATGGTGTCGGATCGCAGAGGCACAACGTTGTTCCTTTTGGAGAGCCCAATGGTGTTTCGATAGCCCTTGTGGCTGGGTTTGGAGTAATCTGCAAGAGTACGGATAGGATTTTCGTCTCCCATGGTGGTCAACGAAAACAGATTACGAACAAAGGGTACGAAGAAAAGATAGACTACAAGAAAGCTAATTTACTAAAAATAAAATTCTTACTTGATAGGAATCAAGTGAGTAGACCTAAATTAAACAATGATCGAAACCTAACTATTCCCTATGCAGCGGCGCTAAAAACTTGATGTGCAGTCGTCGTAGGACTTCAACAAGAAGTTTTACAACTCCTTAGGCAGAGAACCTAACCGTTGTAGTGTAGTAAGGTATGACTCAAGGGTTGTTATCGTTCTCTAGGGGAATAGGTTAGGATGGCTTAAACAGAAACTAACAGAGGTCTACATGGTTGAGAGAAGATTCTTTTTATATTTTTATGTTTTTAAGAAAGCAGGTAAATATCATATTTGAGAGGTTTGGTTTGGTTTTAGCTAATTAAACTAATTATATATTTAAACTACTCAGGATAACTTATATGATAAACGAACGTATTTACTTAATCATGCATTACTCCTTAGTATGTTTCTCCTAATCCTGTTGCTTTGTCACACTTGTGATGATCTGTATAAGTATTTTCTAAGTCATGAACGAATTACACGAACCCGCCGTCTATGTAATATTTCATTAAGACAACACACAAGTAAGGTAGTATGAAGACTATTACAAGGCCCTAAGAGTACATTACATGCAATTAAAATATCTTAAGAGGTATCAACCATATTAGGGGTAAGGTATTATGAAGACTGTCACCGATGGTATCCTTTCTACACACTCGTGTTTCCCTAGACGTCTATGCCAATTTAATGTTTTATGGCTAGTTTTCTAAAGCCTAACGCACACATCCATTACAAGAAGCAATATTAAAAGGATCTAAATACTAAGTTTCATGCAATCATAAGTAAATACTAATGGATCTAGCCTAGCATGTTAAACAAAGGAGAAGAGCAAGGTTTAATCAAACAACATATAAACATATTGAAAGATTAAAGGGATAGATGAACTTCATTTGATTAAAACATGTGTTCAAGGCTTAAACACGAGGGTTTTGACACCCTAAAAATGGCCTACACAGCTGCTAAACTCGACTACTAATGATAGGGTTCGTCTCCCAAAAGTTACACACCTAAAACCCTAAAAACGGATTTGTATATATAGGAAAAAGGGGCGCGAAGACATCGCTTTATAATCCTGACGCCGTCGTGCCGCAAGATCTTCTAGGGTTTTTTTAGGTCGACTTCATTCTGACACCGTCTAGAAATCCATGACGCCGTCCCTTGATAACTTTGACGACGCCGCTTGTAATTGGCGACGCCGTCTCCACGCACTGTATGCTTTTCTTCAAAATAGTTGATGTAGAGTCGTAGTCTTGTCCGTTTCTTCTCCAGTTGAGCCCAAGTCACGTGTATTTCCTTCAAAAGCCATCCAAGTGGTAAAAACACAAAAACAAACAATTAAGCACATAATCTGGGCATATTTGCATGATTTAAGGGGTTAAATGACACCGAAAAAGTGTATAAAATGACACCTCATCTGTTACGTAAGTTTGGACCCAGTTATGTATTGCTTCCCAAATTAATAGCCCATTAGAAGCATATGGGTAGTCTTAGATTAGGATATTTACTCCGTGTCTTTGACTCAAACTACCATACCCCTATGAACATCATGAGGCAAAACCCGGTCAACATTATATAGTTTGGGACTAGATTTAATAATTTATTTAATGTTACTAGAGCTTGTTTGTTTACTTTGATTTGTTGTTTATGGATGTTTAAATAGTTGTATAATGGGCAAAGAGAATATGAAGATTTAAAGCACCGGTGGATACAGACATGAAGATGATGACGTCATAATTATTGGACTTTTAAGGTAAGGTTTTTCTTAAATCTTTTGTCAATGGATATCTTTCATATAGCTTTTAAGTTTATCACAGTAAGATAGCTTTCTATTATTTGATTACTAATAACTTGCATAGCAAAATGGTGTGTTCATAACATGTAGCTACACCAAACAATGATCCAGCGCCGTCGGGTTCTGGCTTCCTTTTGATTGCTGTGTATTAGTGCAATTATTATTGTGTTTGTTTGTGGTTGGTTATATTAGTTCATCATTTTTTGTGTTTTTCGTTACTTAAGAGTATTTTATTTATAGTTTGTATTGTTTTTTCACCGGCCAGAATTAGATTATATGAAGATAGACGAAGACTTGAAGCTAGCTAGAGTTTGAAGATTTGAAGATAAATGAAAGAAACTTGGACAACTACTTGGTAACAAAAACATATTTAAGTTATTTTTTTTTTCGCCTAATTTAATAATACATGTAATCATAATTGCTCATGTTATTTCACCATAATGCTGAATTATCGTTACACATTTCTTTGTTTATGATCTGAGCACTTTGAATGATGGGTTTAATGTGAATGGTTGAAAAAAATGAACAGACTTCCAAAAAGTACTTCACTTTTCTCCCAGAAAAAAGGGTTATAGTGAGTACAATGCGTGGTAGATGTTAGATAAATTACAAGACATTTGATCAAAGAGAAAAAGAATGGTTGAGAAGAGATATTGAGTTGTTTTTTCTTTTATTGATATTCATCACTTATTAGACTATTTACATAAAGCGTTGTATATATGAATAAAATTAAGAAATTATCTTTACATGTAATATTCTTCATTTAAAAAAAAATTATCGGAGTTGAATCTAAAAGGCTCGCCACACCTCACGCCTTAATGCGCCTTATCGCTCATTTTCACGCCTCATCTCTCGCCACGCCTAAAGTCGACGCCTTGGTCCGTTTCGTAACGTGAAGGCCACGCCTCACGCTTTAGCGACGCCTTGGTGCCGCAAAGGTGCGCCTTTTAGAACACTGGTTGTAAGCAATGTGTATGTACTTTATATTATTATAAATATAATCTAGAATAAGTATTGTGTACTCGTAGTATTTAATAGTATTGATGGTAGGTGATGTTTCTAACTTTCTATTTGCTTTAGGAAGTTAAAGCTTTTATTTTCATTAGTGTTTATATCAACAATTAAACCAGAGAGTTTATGTATAATATTCATATGTAATATGATTGAACTACAAGTGGTGTATGCGACCTTTGTAAACATAATGGAGGTATATGTATAAGATTTGAACGACTCACAAGCTATGAAGTATAAATTAATGTAGAACAATATTATTAACATTTTGTAAGATAAAACAATGTAAAAAGTTAGATGAGACACCAAGTTGAATACTGATGTTCATCGGAATTTTCATTTTCATGTTTTTTATATATAGAAAAGATCATAGTATTATAGCCGGCTTAGTGAAACGTGAGTGACTCATCATGAGTAGTTAAAGTAAGTAAATGATTTGAAATTCGAGTTATTTCACGGAATAA
>BQNB010051151.1:7514-41147 GCA_026074375.1 Tanacetum coccineum
CGTAAACAATGAACACAATTTATTAATGATGTAAATTATTTTTATTGATTAACAACTCTTTTTGTTGATGAATCACTATTTTTGTTGACGAACAACTTTTTTTATTGATGAATAATGGTTGCAATTAGCAAATAAGTATGTACAACTTTTTTATTGTATTAACGATGAACAACTATTTTTATTGATAAACAACACATGTGATAAACAAAACTTTTTATTAATGGATGATCATTATGAAGAACAACTTTTTTTTTATTGATGAACAACTTTTTATAATATTATAATAAAAATAAAAAAGATTATGTCCATCAACTTTTTTTTTTGAACAGCACTTTATTAAAAAACTAGCAAGAAGCTAGAAAAATTACAAAGTTACAAGATGAGGATTTTTTTAGCCAATCAACCCAACTAAACGACACATTACATCTAAACCGACTCCAATAAAAAGAATACGACACAACATCATCAAAAATATCCGCCTTAGAAGGAGAAACCACACCAAAGACACACTTATTACGATAAGCCCAAATTAGCCACCACAACCCAAAACACACCCCTTCTAACAACCTTTTATGCTTGATAGGAATCCGAAGATTTACGATCCAAGAAACCCATTCATCGAACGTATGCACTTCCATGAAATCCACCTCCCACCAACGGCAAATCTTGCGAAAATTATCTTTCGCAACAAGGCAATCAAAAAATAAATGACTTGACGATTCCGTGACGCTACCACAAACGGGACAAAGAATAGACGGAATATCTATACCTCTCCGGGATATATTAAGACGGGTAGGCAAACAATCCATTCTCACCTTCCACGCATGAATGTTAACCTTGATTGGCACCGCTTTTATCCATCGAGTTTGAGTAGACACTTCCGGAAACCTGTTATCATCAATAACCTTTCTAGCCGAAGCTACCGAGAACTCACCCGAACCATCAAGCGTCCAATACCACCTATCAGGCGTGACACCAAGAACAACACCTTCCACGTAAGTCATCAAATCCGTCAACTGATCTTGTTCCACTCCGCTTCTAGGAGCACGACGAAAAGACCAGGTCAAGTTCTCTTGTGACAGTTTAGAAGCCACATCGACAGTCTTCTTCACTTCCAGTGCATAAAGCCTAGGATATCTTTGTTTCAAAACCATGTCTCCATGCCACAAATCCTCCCAAAAATAAGTATCCGCACCATTGCCAAGCTTTTTCTGCATAAAATTATTTAAGTGTATACCTTTTATCTTCAATGTTTTCACCTCCTGGAGAATGCTTCGCCAAATGGACTTGTAACCAACCTTGAATCCGCTACCATTTTTCCCATCTTCGCCATGAATAGCTTTAATAACCATAGTCCATAACAAGTTCTTTTGAGTTGTAAACCGCTAAACCCATTTATACATAAGAGCTCTATTAAGCGCATATAAACTAGAAACACCAAGGCCACCTTTCTCTTTAGAACACAAAACCTTACTCCATTTCACCCATGCAATATATTATATGTAGACAAATTTATCGACGTCATTTTGTTTCCGATTCCATTCCATATAATTCAAGACAAGATAGAATTTATTGAGATCTCATTAGCTATCTGAGGTTCTTTAGAACCTTAATGTCTAGTGTCTCTTTATGAGACTATCATGGGGTCTTTATACCTTTTATAACTATTTAAAACGACACCATATTTTTACTTATGATATATTGTGAGTAGTTTGCGTATGTTTGTTTAGAAATGGGTGGTTAGGTAGTTAGGATTGCGATTGAAAGTTGTTGGTGCTTTTAGTATGTATTTTAGGTTAGTTTATTGACTAAAATCGTGAAAGATTAGCCAAATCGGTTGTCGAGCCTTATTCGTGACTAGACACCTTTAGGTCACAGTAAGGTCACGGTAAGATAAGTTAGACGTGCCTTGTAAACTTAGTCTAGTAGCCATTAACGGGAGACATCCGACGTTTGGTGTACTTAGAATGTTTTTTTATCTAATTTGACGGGCAAAAGCCGTTGAAAAAGGTAAAACTTTCTAGTAGTCAACATCTAACCTAGAATATAGACTAAACGGTACAATGTGCGCGAATAGGAGTTAAGATTGAATTACGAAACTGTATGATTAAATTAACTCTTGTTCGAGTTTTTGTTCACTAATTTAATCTTAACTATTTACCACATATTTCTAAGCAAACATACCCTTTTTAGTATATGTTTAGTTAATAGTTTTCCTTTGGATAATTTAGTTTGCTTTAGTTTTTTTTAAAACAGAAACCTTCATTGATAACTAATCATCAAACAAAACTTGACTGTCGTATTTCTAATTCACCACTCCTTGAGAACGACAACCCGGAAGATCAATACTTGCCAAGATACTTTTGTATTAAAGTTTGTATAATCTTTCCATTTTTTATAAAAAATATTTGGTGGGTAAAACGCCATACATCAAAGGGTGTTTTGGTGTGTGGTGTTCAATGAAACACTTTTTTAGTGACATATAAAAAAAATTGTATGTGAAACTACATGTTTACTTGTACTTTTCAAAAAAATGTAAGCAAAACTTTATTTTTGCTCACACTTTTTAAAAAGTGTAAGCAAAATTTTAATCTTTACCCACACTTCACATAAAATGTAAGCAAAAGTCTAATTTGTACACACACTTTACAAAGAATGTGAGCAAAAATGTAGTTTTACTCACACAGTCACACTTTTTGAAAAGTATATACGTAATAGTCTTACTTTTAGCCGCACACTTTAAAAAGTGTGAGTGAAAATACTTTCTTTTAACTACATTTTATAAAAAGTGAGCAAACGTGTAGTTTTTATATAAAAAATTACTAGGGAAAGTCAAACTTGTATCTAGGCCCGGTCCGAAAATCGGGTCGGACCGGATCGAAAACTGATTTGGTCCAAAACACGAGACCCAGGACCGGACTGAAATGTTTGGTCTATGTCAGGTCCAACAAAGCATAGTAGTCGATTTTTGCGTAAGACCAAATCGAAATATGTTGGGTCCCGTCCTGTTGGATTCTGTTTCTCAGTCTGCTCTTTTTTATGTTGGTTCATTCTCCACACGGGGTTCTGGTCTTATTACTTTACGTTCCGGATAAAGGGTGTTCAAGCCGGTAATTAAAACTATAAGCATACATCAAAATACACTATGAACCATGAATAAGAAAAACATAACATGGTAGTTGTGGATGCTAATCAAAATATGGAGGTGGTAATATGAACTTAGTTTTAATAGGTTTTAGTAAACTTACTTTACATTATGGATAAAAAAAACTTTACTAAAATTAGAAGTGCTATCGTAAAGTACCCACTCCCCTTTTCATAAGAACAATTTCCCACCTTTCTCAATCATTTAATCCCCCTTTTAAATAACCCGAATCCGAATACATAAGCCAAATTAGATCGACTCACAAACACACACCCCGAACCCTAAAACCCAGATTTGGTTAATTCTTTAGGAAATTAGATCATCAATCGTCACTTTACTCTAACACACACCGAACCTTAAAACCTAAATTAGATCGTCACTCTCTCAATCGTCGCTCTCACACACCCGAATCTGAATACTTAAACCACATTCCTGTCGTGGCTCTCACTCTATGAATAACACACGCACCATGGTTAGGAAGAAGATGACGACGATGGTTAACTGCCAGTGCCGCCACCAGCACCCTCAATCTAAGGCAACAGAGTACTCCGGAAAGTGCCAACTCAAGTACGGCTTGAGGTGCTTGAAGAGGAAATACAACGAGACTGTTCCGAAGAAGAAAATATCAACATGGATATAACCTCGATGCCGAAAATTATGCAATTTCACCTCGTGTGGAGAATTTCTTCTTTATCAGGTACCACATAATTGTTAATTTCGTTTACTGTCAAGTTGTTATAATTTAACGTATGTTTGCAGTTGTGTATATTTGAGATCAAGTTTATTTGTTATGCACAAGATTTGTTCAAATCTGTCAAAATGGTTTCATGAAAAATGTATGCATAATAGGTGTTTGTAAATCACAGGGACCATTTATGTAACAATTTTTTTTCAATTTTTTTTATTTAACAACCCATATTCAACAACCCCATTACTTTTTATCATAACTAATTATCATCAGAATTTACCAATTACTTGTTCACCAAAAAGCCCAACCTACCATAACTAACAGTTATTCATCTCTCACATAGTCAGTCATACTTCATCAAACCCTAAAACCAAACCATTTTTTTCTATAAAAATAGGGAAAAGAGATGACCTAATTTACGAAATCGAAGAAAACGAAGAAGAAGAAGAAAATAGCGAGTATAAGAGTTGGTAAATTCGCGGTGTTTGCGGGAACTGCGATCTCTCAATCACCGACTTCATCACCGGCGGTGTCTCCGGTAGCAACTCCGACAATGTCTCCGACAACTTTGCCTACAAGTGCACTGCCTACAAGTGTCTCCGACAGCTTCGCCTACAAGTTCGCCGCCAACTGCTGATGCACCTGGAATGTCGCCGGTGATGATGCCGTTGATTTCGTCTGCTCCCGGTGATGCTCCATCGAGTTCGACACCGAGCGGTAGGAATTTGAACTAGTGGTGGTGTTGTTGTGATTCATATTGAAAATGAACATATAACTCGCATATTAATGATGAAAAAGTGATAGAAACCAAAAAAGTTCAAAGGATCGGTCAACTCCTTTTGGTCAACCACATGGACGTCTGGTGTAATTATCGATTTACTAGAACGTAACATGCCATGACCACAGGGACCAAACATGTAATTAACTCCTTACATTTTTTTACTTTAACAAAGGTATTTTTGATGAAGGTACACCAAGCACACATGGGTCACTATCCCCACTAAGGGTGGCAATTTCAGACCCGACACGAAACCCGACCTGAAACCGACACGAAAATTAACAAGTTCGGGTTGAGTATACTTATATTCGGGTCAGATTTGGGTCGACCCATCTAACCCCGTTTATAAAACAGGTGAGGTTCGGGTTGGGAATTATATAAACGGGTCGACCCGCCAACATGGTTTAAGATCTTTTTCTTAAATTAAAAATTATTTATATTTTTTTATATGGGTTAAATGGGTTAAACGAGTCGACCTGCAAACCCATTTAGCCTGTGTAACATGCCAACTTTTGTATATAAAACGGGTTAAATGGGTTAACATGAAACCCGTTTAACATATTCAACTCGTGTAACCTATTTAACCCGTCAACCCAAGTATATATACGGGTTAAACGGGTCAGGTCCACGTTATGTGTAAACAGGTTAGGGTTGACATAGCTGACCCGATTATATATATGGGTCAGGTTCGGGTTGAGGTATTCTGACCCGCCAACTTCTCAACCCGAACTCGACAACTCGAACCTGACCTGAATTACTACCCCCCACTCTCTCACATCAAATAATCTCCACTGGTCCATTATTTCTTCATCAAACCAACGCCCCACATTCACTCCATCCATCTTTTTCCCAATCTACTTAAACTACACAGAATCATATCATTCTCAATCACAATCACAAAAGCAAAAGAACAACGTGTTCATGATTGTGTAGTATTTAAATGGTGATGTTGATAATTTGTCATCATCCACCTCGGCATATCAATCGTACCCTTACAATGTGGTTTAGATTACCTTCATATCAATTGGCATATCAGTGTCACCACCAACACCCTCGTAATAACGTGCTCGGGAAAATGTGACCTGAAATACGAATTGCGGTGTTTGGCGAGGAAGTACGCAGGGACCGTTCTGAAGAAGTTAATTCAACCTGGACATGTCCTCGTTTCCGAAAGATTTATAATTGCATCGACTGTAAAAAAAATGCTTCCTTATCAGGTACCACCTAATTGCTAATTTCGTTTACTGTCAAGTTGTTATAATTTATTTAACATGAAAAATGTATGCATACTACTGTTTGTAAAAATGCTTATGAGAGTATTGTCTCTTTAAACATGTATTTGTTTGTTTCTTTGTGGTTTTTTTTACCGCCATGCCATTTTGCTCCGTTGTATAGGGCGCTGTAAGCTCTCTCTTAATGCCTTTTTTTTCACAAAAACTAGTGAATTCCTTAAAAAGAAACTCATCTCACCTTCATGGTCTGTTCGTATCACTTTTAAATTCTTTCCACTTTGTTTCTCTACCATTGCTTTAAACTTCTTGAAGTATTCAAACGATTCAGATTTTGTTTCAAGAAATATACCCAACTCATCCGACTATGGTCGTCTATGAAAAGAAGAAAATACTTACTTCCCGCCAACGATTCTGATTTCATAGGTCCATATAGGTCTGCATGAATCAACTCTAGCACATCGGTAGACAAGTGTCCATACCTTAGATGCCATAACTCAGTTTCTTCCATTGTCTTGGTCACCACTGCCGACTCCATGTGACTTGAAAATACAAGTGGGAACACCCTGTTATGCGACATGTAAGCATGAGCAATAGCTTTGCTCGTTCTCTTATTTTTCACCACACATTTACCATCATCAAACAAAACTGAGTGACATGTCTCTATAAGTTGTCCAACGCTCATCAGATTATGAGCCAAGCATGGAGCAAAATGAACATCATGGATTAACTTTTTTTCATTACGTAATGTTACCATAGCTGTACCTCTCCCTTCTATTTTTATTCGCTTGTCATCCGCAAGACGAACTTGAGATTTTTTGTAACATTTCGTATTTTCAGGTCATTTTATGACGTAATTTATTTCGTCATTATTCCACTATTTTTTTTAGTCTCGTGCGCGTTTACTATTAATTCTCATCACAAAATTAAATTGCGTAAGTTAAAATTTTTCATTTAACGAATAAAACAAGAGAAATATGATTTTTATACACTATTTCCTGATATGAATAGTGTTAGTTCGTTTTTAATTAAAAAAATTGGCGAAACATTTTAGAATCATTTATATAATATTTATATGAGTTTTAAATTTATAAATATTATTTTACGAGACAATTGACCTACTTATACGATAACATTATACAAACGATAAAAACATTATTTTTTTTTGAAAGTAATAATTGATTTTTTATATTTTATTTTTATTGGTTACGTAACACGTTTACGTTTGGCAATTTAAATTACATTTAGGCATTTTCGGAACCACCAAATGTATCCACGCTTCTACAAATACCCAATACCCAAAATTTTATAAAATTCTACTCATTCTTATTCAAAACATGTGCACGAGAGCTAGTATACTTATAACTAGTTGAAGAAAACATGGTTCCTTGTTTTCCTCTTTTTTTTCACACGTCGCCCCCACCCTCATATTTAGTCATTTGGTCTTTGTTTAATCTTTCTTTGACTAGTCATTGAAACTGATACTAGGCCCCTCCCCCATCTCATATGATAACTTGGACTTTCTTAATAGTGTTATTGACCAATTCTTATAGTACATATAGAAGTATAGCAAGCCTTTCTCATTCATTTACTAAACAAAGCAAAAAAAAAATACTTGACACACATCTCTTTGTTTCAATCTCCCTACCCACGTCCCAAATTAAACTATAAGAAATCCATAAAAAAAATTCTATCAAGTTTACAAGTAATCTAGGATCATATTTAAGATATTGCAAGAAGGTTTGGAAGTTTGGTTTGGTTTGTTTGGGGTGTGAGCCGCGGCTAGGATTCGAGAGGGACGAGGCGAACTCTTTTGTTTTTCGACTTTGCTTCGTATAGCTTTGTGAGCCCTCCTTTTTATATCTATTTCGATTATTTCATTCATTTGATTTGATTTACGTAAATATGTATATGTGTGGTGAAATCGACCGAAACTTGCGGCGTAGGAAAATAATATGATATTGATGTTAAGGTTGGATTTATACGAAATTATAAGGTATATATGGAAATACTTTTGGTGAGTATTTGGGTCCAAAAACTATTTTAAGGCATTATGTATCGTGTCTTGTGCCAGAAAACAGTACCTATGTTTCGGGTTTCGAGATTTTGAAAAGTTGGATGTTTGTTATGAAATTATAATAAAGTTTTATCCTAGACTGGACTTTTGATATACAATGGGACTTCTAACTCCCAATAGCGAAGAAACTGAGCTAGTATCGATATATAACTTTAGTAAAAAATGGATCTTTGAAGTATATAATTAAATCTACAGGTTTCGAAATAAGACATTTTGAGCAACTTCGAGTCCGTTTCGTCCTTCCGCGAAACACCAAATTGTTCGAATAACTTTTGCTATAAAATCTCCTTTTGTTTAAAGTCGTGAAAATCAATATAACAGTTAAACATCAAAAAGTCAAACTCTGTATTTTTATAAAAATATATATAGTGCTCACAGATTCTCTTAAGGCATTTTGTCATTTTCTGTCTAATTCAGGTCTCGGCAAAAACTAAAAAGTTTTCCGGAATATCGTTTTCGCCTAAATTTCTTTAGAACCCGAGTCGTGAAAAGTGAATTAGTGGGTCGTTTGGTCGGGTCAGGCTTAGGAAAATAAATGATTTTATTAAAAAGCAAACGTAAAAGTCAACAAGACATTTGTAAACGTTAACAGAACAATGAAGGTGATTTCGATTTATAAAATAATATCGAATAATATATTATCGTAAGTAATTACTTTTGAGGTCGTTGGTCGATTCTAAAAATGAAATAGTATATGATTGGATATATAAAATATACTAAGTATTAAGGTTTAGAACGCGCAAGTGATTTCTCAACACATATAAGATGTATCATCTTATAAATATAGTATATGAGTTTACGTCATAAGTGATGTACGCATCGTTCTACATATATTGTACGTATTGTAATCGAGCGATCGAAATTATAGGACGAGATCAAGATCGTTACTCTTCCGTTTGAGATTTACTACAGTACAATTACCTTTCGATACCTTGTGAGTTCATAGTCTCGCATTTAAAATTTTCTCTTTTAATTGTTTCATAAACTGTTTTCGGGGTGGAGAATACATGCTCGTTTTACTACATAAACTTATTGATTTCTATACGTAAGCGTTACCTAACTATTTTTACTAAAGCTTGATTTGTTACTACATGATTTGAGATCGTTGAATACCTATATTTGAAGCCGTGAATTTTTGAATTACATTGCTTGTTTTACTATTGGACACAAGTGTTTTTCTAAGTGTTTTCAAAGTGTTTACAAAGTGTATGCTATCCAGATTACTGCCTGAATATTATTGCTAAGTTACCTTATTGCCGTGAAGTCCCTATTTATCATGAACCGTTAATTGCTATTGTAGTAAGCGCGAGTGTTGTGGATAGATCTATCGGGACTGACAATCCCCACCTTTCCTTGGGTCACTAGTTTGATCAAGGTGCATTTAACATTGAGAGGTGTCCGGGTGTTGGCAAGCATCCTATATTCCGATTGGGGCAAAAATCTAGTTAAGGCTTCGGGGTCATGAGCTTAGTGCAATAATACAAAGTGTTGGACATGATGAATGTGTTTCTCTTGTCTACCTTACCTATTTTGGACTATGGAATACGTACATAGTCTGCTATTATTTGTTTTGGACTTCGGAATACGTACTTAGTCCACCATTACCTAAGTCTTGTGGTCCATTTTTAAATACTTCTTGATTTACTGAATTACTACTCGGATTTCGGATGGATTTCGGAAATAACACTTTTAAATGTTGTAACGCTACTTTTCTTCTGAAATATTTCTTAAATTATTTCAACACTACTTTTACTTAAACCTATGAATTCACCAACATTATTGTTGACGTTTTTGCGTGTATTTTCTCAGGTTATTATTTTGCTAGCTGAGCATTGGGAGCATTCGAGTCGCGCGGATATATTTTTGAAGGCTCTACACTTTGAGTACCATTCGATAAACGTTTTAAAAATGTTTCTAATACATTACTAATGGGACCTAATGAAACTCTGATATTTATAAAAATCATCGAATGGTTGACTTTTCAAAACGTCTCACTTAGAGTCGTTTTCTGTGACTTGTACTTTGTGCGTATGTGCCTTGAAGTCGCACCCCAATGTTACTATTCCGCTGTCGTCCGATTTTGGAGGTGTGACAGATTGGTATCAGAGCTGAAGTCATAGAGAACTATGTCATTTTCAAAACCTAGACTATGACCATGTTTTTCAAAATATATAGTCTTTCCTTGTTTTTTTCGATATCCACGCGCGCTTGCTCCCAGGTAACTTATATGCTCTCTTTTGCATCCCTACTACTATTACATGGATAATGAGTATTTAATACTAGACTATGATTTCGTTCTCTTACATCTATCATATGACGTCTTACTATTTACCTTATATCGGTCTGTTATATAAATATTGATCACTCTGATTTTCGTGTACTTCCTGATTTCTCATTTACTCCCTTGGGCGTCAATACTGGTATTATATAAGGATACCTATACTTATGGGCTAATTTCTTCTTGATCTCTTACGATTAACTTCAACCATTTACGCGACTTTACTTTATTCCCTTTTGATGATATCGAAATTTGGCATAGTTTGTAAATTCCACTAGTTATTTTACCATTCGACTCCGAGTTGGAACACTCTTCTTATGCTTTTGAATCGCATATTTTGTTTAGTAATCCGTCGTTTTGAAGTCTTCCAGTTTATGGGAGTACGACAATTAACTTGTCACCTCATACGTGTCACCTTGGAGCACCTACCTTTAGAACACGATTCTTTACGTTCATTTTGTTGATTGAATAACTCTTTACGTTCATTTTCTTTGACTACTTCTGCGATTGTTCGGATATTCTTTATACTTGTTATGACCTATCGTTTTACAAACAATCTCGATGTCAACCTATAAACCATTTTGTTGTCACCCTATGAGCTACTTCACGTTTACTTTATTGACTATTTCATTTCGTTATAAAACTATTGGATACATTTCATACATTACACTATTTTGACGAAAATGAGCATTGCATCGTTGGCCCTCAAATATACATAGCCTAATCACCTATGTATATTTGGTGCATAGACTGATTACCTATGCATTCGGGAAAGACCATGTCATGCTGAGAGTAGTCACCTTAAAACCTACACCTCTTCATCAACACAAATCCGGAAGAAATTTCCGCATCTTTTCACTGAACCCGTACCTTCTTCAGGTGTTGCAACCTGAGCCTTGAGGACAAGGCTCTTCTAACCGGAGGAGACTGTAACATTTCGTATTTTCAGGTCATTTTATGACGTCATTTATTTCGTCATTATTCCACTATTTTTTTAGTCTCGTGCGCGTTTACTATTAATTCTCATCACATAATTAAATCGCGTAAGCTAAAATTTTTCATTTAACGAATAAAACAAGAGAAATATGATTTTTATACACTATTTCCTGACATGAATAGTGTTAGTTCGTTTTTAATAAAAAAAAATTTGGCGAAACATTTTAGAATCATTTATATAATATTTATATGAGTTTTAAATTTATAAATATTATTTTACGAGACGATTGACCTACTTATACGATAACATTATACAAACGATAAAAACATTTTTTTTTCGAAAGTAATAATTGACTTTTTATATTTTATTTTTATTGGTTACGTAACGCGTTTACGTTTCGCAATTTAAATTACATTTAGGCATTTTCGGAACCACCAAAATGTATCTACGCTTCAACAAATACCCACTATTATACCCAATACCCAAAATTTTATAAAATTCTACTCATTCTTATTCAAAACATGTGCATGAGAGCTAGTATACTTATAACTAGTTCAAGAAAACATGGTTCCTTGTTTTCCTCTTTTTTTCACACGTCGCCCCCACCCTCATATTTAGTCATTTGGTCTTTGTTTAATCTTTCTTTGACTAGTCATTGAAACTGATACTAGGGCTCAAACCTCCTCTTTTGGAGACATTGAGCACATAAAAGACCAACTATGAACATGTACAACAAAGGGCTCATTATGTAAAAGGACATGACTAGTAAACTTGACCTTAGTCTTCCTTGTTTCACTCCTTTTGTTCCTAGCCGCCCCCCTCCTTGTCTCTTGATAGACTTGACTAACTAATAATGCATTTGACCACTTAGAAATATTTATATACTAGCATACACATTTATTCTTGAAAACACTTAGCAAAACAAATTCTTTCTCTCCTTTTGGTGCTCCCACCCACGGCTCAAACAAATCCCCTTACCCAATTCATAATAATCATTTCATACAAAAGTTGATAAGATATATATTCAAGTATTGAAAAGTCTTTGAAGCTAGTTTGATATTTTTTTAATCACTCTTGTTCTCTCTTGTTTTGTGCCGAGTGCATCGTCAACACCAACATCAAATTCATCAAAATTTTACTAGCTTCAATAATCAAGGGTTAAAGATCATGAGTTTTTTTTAGCCAGTGTTCTTGGTATATTTTTACTTCAAAAAAAAAATCATAAAACGCATCATATTAAGGCTGAGGATGATTTTTATCAAGAGGTTGCAAGAGTTTTGGGTAGCACTATATTGGTTCCGTTAGGAGGAAAAAGATCGAGCTCGTAAGTGGGTTGCGGTTTTTGGTTTCGATCATACCTCGTTGGATATTAGTGTTCGTGTTTGAATGGATGTTCGTACTCATGTCCGTGTTTGATTTCAAGTTTGCTTTCGGTTTTCTTTTGGGGTGTTTTCGTTTAGCATCTTTGAGGTATACCTTCACTGTGACTAATGTATATACATCGATCATTATTCATATTTATTATATGACCATGAGATAGTGAAAATGAAACTAATGATTTTTTTCCATTAGCTAATATTTTAAAAGTGAAATGACTAATAGTGAAAATAGAACTATACTACTGAAAATTCATGATATTTAAAGTGCCTGATATGAGTAACCTAAAATGGTGTACCAACCTCTCAGATGCCTTATAAAAAAAACTAAACTAAGCTAGAACTAGATCTATATATTTTCTAATATGTCATTGATATGAAAAGTGAAGATCATGGTGGACGTCATCATCATGGAATTTTAAATTTATTTTACATTTTTGGTCTCTAATATATTAAACTAGACATAAATAAATATTACAGAATTTAAAAATAGCCCTTTTGTCCCATGTCCATTTTAAGCTTTTCAAAACTAATCCTAAATGTAGTTTGTTTTAACCTGTTGCTTATACAACATCATAAATGTTGTTTTAAAACATTCCAAGCCACTAAATAGCATTATGGTCATTTTACTAATTTAATTATAAAATGTTATACATGGAACTAGTCTATAATAAGCAAATTTTTGTAGGGAAAATGTTAACTATAAGATTTTTAGCTAATACCCATTTAAAATACCAAATTTTGAATATTTGTTTTGGGCTTATAAGTATAAGTTGGACATTTGTAATTTGAGCCCAATTCTTTTATAAAAAAAAGAAACTTAAAACTTAATGTACAATGCCAAAATTTTTATCAAATTTTTTTTACAAACTATTTTATTATTTATCGCGTAATATATTTATAAATTCTAAGTCGCGACTTTATTTTTAGGTTGCTTTAAGAGTTTACTCGACATCCTGATGCTTTAATTCTCGTTATCATTTCTCGGTCTCTCGACATTTATATCTCGCTATCTATTATCATATTGCATAAAGGTGAGTTCATAGTCTCGCATTTTAATTTTTTCAATGTTTTATAAACCCGCGAGGGGAATACATGCTCTTTTACAAACTCGTATATTTTACTAAGTATAATTACCTGACTATTTTTACCAAAGCTTGATTTGTCTACTACCTGATTTGAGATCATTGAATACCTATAGTGAACTTATTGATTTCTTCTACTACAATAGGTTAACATGACTTATTTTTACTTAAAGCTTGATTTGTTACTAATGATTTGAGATCGTGGTAATACCTATATTGGAACCGTGAATTTTAGACATGCATTGTTTTACTATGGACACATGTGTTTACAAAGTGTATGCTACCAGTTTAATGCCTGAATATTATTGCTAGGTTACTTATTGCCGTGAAAGTCCCTACTTATCATGAACCGTTTAATGGTTATTGTTAGTAGCGCGAGTGTTTGTGGATAGTTCTATCGGGATTGGCAATCCCCACCTCTTCTTGGGTTCAACTAGTTTGTCGGGGTTGCATTTAACATTGAGAGGTGTTCTGTTAGGTTGTTGGCAGACTTCCTATTTTCTGATTGGGGCACAAAAATCTAGTTAAGGCTTTGGGGTCATGAGCTTATGTGGCAATAATACTGTTATATATTTTAGACTTGTGTGAATGTGTTCCAAGGACTACATCATCTTTCGCCCTATGGACCCCCGAATGAACGACTTAAAGGGAAAAAGATAGGGAAGTCTCCCCAAGGACTACATCATCTTCCGCCCTATGGATATGGAGCATGAGCTGTTCTAAGGATGGTTTCAGTTCTTCTGCTCTAAGAATCTCAGCTAAAGGTCCTTCCAAATGAAAGGAATCCATAACATTATCCATGCATGCATCTTTTTAGGATTTTAACACGGAAAGCAAAGGAAAATCCATAGTACGGAGAGCATTCACGGCATCAACGTACTTAGCTTCCGCGAAAGGATCATAGGCTTCGACCACGTATAGATTCTCTTACAGCTTTCCATGATTCAATACCATGCTTCTTTAAGAGATAATTAATTTCAGGTGTTGGCAATGCTCAGCGTCTTTCTCAGAAAAAAGGGCAGGGGCGTGTTCAGCACACTTGTCTTCAAGCTTATCTTTTTGTTTCAAAGTATGTTCCGCTCGCATCCTTACTTCCGCCCTAAGGCACATTTTCCGCGCCACCCCCAACATTGAATTTAGTATATAACTGATCATAGTCCATTGCACGCAGTTGTCGAGAAAAAAGCTTGCGGGGCAAAGTGGTCGTCAAGTCACGACAACATAGGGAATCGTCAAGAATGAAAAATTATTTATCAACCTTCCATTTAGGGGACATTCGTATGCGGGGGTG
The DNA here is from genome assembly GCA_026074375.1 of Tanacetum coccineum. Lineage (NCBI taxonomy): Eukaryota > Viridiplantae > Streptophyta > Magnoliopsida > Asterales > Asteraceae > Tanacetum > Tanacetum coccineum. Next base: position 22,399 of record BQNB010051151.1, read on the forward strand.
CCAGGGGGTCTCAGAATCAAGTTCTTGTGAAGCATAGATTGAATCGATAAAGTTACGGGTCATTTTGCTTTGAGAACTGGCCGCATTCGCATTAGCCCCGTCCAACAGACACTAAATCCCTCTAAAATTTTCATATTCACCTTATATTGGTTGCTGAATCATACAAAACATTGGCAGCAATTTAAAGATTGAGAGAAGTCGCTCATCTTTGTCATCTTTTTTTTTGCTTCTTTAATCTAGAAGGAAAAGGTAGATTGGATGTTTTGGAAGGTTGGTAAAGGATGGATGGCCGAGGGGCGGGTTCTTGCATAATGCTTGGTTCTATGACCTCGGGCCCTTCTTTTTCGGGTTCCCCCTTCGTAAAGTTGTCAGTCGCTGGTTGTGGCGGGGTTGGAAAAGGTGGGTCTTGTGTGCTAATTCCTGATATCGTTGTTATGGAGAAAGTTGGTGCTTCAGGTTCAGGAGTTTCGCTTTTGTTGATTGCTGAGAGAATTTAGGAGTATTGTTCACGCAATTCCTTACGGTATTGGACAAGCATATCTCCTATCCCTTTTGCGTGAGACTTCTTTTTGAGAATGAAATTGGCGAGCTAGTCTTCAAAATTACTTCTAACAATCCATTCGGGGCCATCCTCTCCCTTTTCCTTACGTTTGTTATTCCCCTATGGTGAGGTATCGTTGTTCTGATAGAACCTTAGAAGGAAAGGATCATTGTAGATGTCTCCTCCAGACAAGCATACCTACTCGTACGGGTTGTTCTGCTCACATTCATCAGTCTCATGGGATCCTTCGTAGTAATCGCAAATCAGGTAGGGGTTTTTAAGCCCAACCTCTCAAGTAGGTGTTTCGAGGAAATAGATTTGATTACAGGCCCTTTTTAAACGCCCCCTGAGTGTAGGTTGCATTGCTTCTGAGATGGAAGAGATGCTCATAGATGGTAATGGTTCGTCCCACTGATCGTCTTGGTACTGGACGTATTCTTCTATTCGATTCCATCCTTCTCCTTCGGTAAGAGAGCTGAAGCGGAACTAGGTGAATTGATCAAGCTTCCCATGGTCAATTCAAGATATGTTGCCGTGAAAGATTTGAACCAGAAGCCATTTCTGTATCTCATGATGAGGAAATTGTTTGATTAAGTCCTGGAAACGGATCTAGGCACTTTTGATGGGTTCGTCGTCCCCTTGTTTGAATCGAAGGATTAAATCTCTAAGGGCCGAGGTACATCCCACCAGAAATAAATGGTCAAGGAATCGTGACACGAGCTGATCCCACATCGTGATTTGAGTGGGGGGTATTCTATCAAGCTATTCTGTCGCTTTTCCTTTGAGGGAGAAGTGGAAGAATCTTAACCTGGATGTATCCCTTGTTGCTCTGTCAGCTTGTATGTTGTCGACGATATTTAAGTAGTGTTTAACATGATGGAGAGGGTCCTCGTTTCTGAATCCTTGGAATGTGCATGTGCGTTAAATAAACCAAATGTCACGTGAATCGATGACTCTTCCCGTTTGTTCGGTTGGAAAGATTATTGGATTTTGGAAACCGGAGGAATTATGACGAGAATGTTCATGTAAGGTTTTAGGAGGCATTGGCAGTTTGGCTCTAGTGTTGTTGGAAGAGGATGCTTCATCATCAAAGAGGTTTCTTCTGGCTATAGCAATATATTCATTTTAATATGAACGCATTGTGGCTTTCCTAAGCCTTGGAATTCTCTTTTGGGTTCGTCAAGAGGTTTTGTTAACCTCTTAACGGTACTACGCGTCATGATGATAGATTTACGAGACAGATAAGACAAGGAACAGATAGACTACGAGAAAGCCAATATGCAAAAATTAAATCTTACTTGAAAATATTTAAGCTAGTAGAACTAAGCTAAACTATGACCAAAACCTAACTATTCCCCATGCAGCGGCGCCAAAAAATTGTTGTGGTTGTCGTAAGGGACTTCTACAAGAAGTTTTACAACTCCCTAGGCAGTGTACCTAACCGTTGTAGTTTAGTATAGGCAAGACTCGGAGGGTTGTTATCATTCTCTAGGGGAATAGGTTGGGAAGGATTGATCACGGTCTAACAAAATTCTAAGAGTTAAGAGAAGATTCTTTTTGTGTTTTTATATTTTATGAAAGAAGGTAAAATCATATATTAGAGAGGTAGTTTTGGTTTTAGCTATTAAACTAAATAAACTAACTACTGGTGATAACAATATAATAAAAGACTGTTTTTATTTAATCATGTATTACTCCCTATATTGCTTCTCCTAGTGTTGTTGCTTTGTCACACTTGTAATGATCTATGTAATTATTTCCTAAGTCATTAACGAATTACACGAACCCGCCGTCTATTTAATATTCTGTTAAGGCAACGCACAAGTAAGGTAGTATGAAGACTATTACCCGATGGTATCCTTTCTACACATTCATGTTTTCCTAGACATATCAACAGCGATACAGAAAAAAGCTAGTTTTCTAAGACCTAACATGCATTTTCATCACAAGAAGCAACACCACTAAGATCTACATCCTAGGTTTCATACAATCATAAATAAACACAATAGAAGGTTAGCGAAGCATGTTATAAGTAAAATAAGAACAATAATGAATCAAACAACACATAGACATATTGAATGATTAAGATAATCTTACTTGATTAAAAAATGAATTGAAGGAAGTACAATAGGGTTTTGAGGCCCTAAAATTGTCCCTAACAGCTGCTAAACGAACTAGGGTTCGTCTCTTTCTTTTACTCTAAAGTTACATACTTAAAACCCTAAAAACGGATTTGTATATATAGGAAAATTGATGTGATGGCATCGCGTTTTAATCGTGACGCCGTCATGAGTAGAATATTCTAGATCTTGGGCTGGGTCGTGCGAGTTGACGCCGTTGTAAAATGTTGTGACACCGTCATGGTGGGAATTGTGACGGCGTCATGTGTATTTTGTGACACCGTCTCCAGCCTCTGAGTAGAAATTCTTAAGAGATGTTGGTGTAGGTCCGTAGTCTTGTCCGTTTATTCTCTAAATGAGCTCAAGTCACGTGTATTTCCTCTAAATGCCTTCCAAATTCTGAATACCTGAAAAGGAACGATTAAGTACCTATTTTGGGCATAAATGCATGATTTAGGGGGTTAAACGACCCTAAAAAAGTGTATAAAATGACAACTCATCAAATACCCCTACACTTGGGATTTGCTTGTCCTCAAGCAAATGGGCTTTTCTACCTAGACAATAACGATATAAGGGTCATTTTTACCTACTCTTTAAAAGTATTTTACAACACAACCTTCTAGACCTTGTAATTAAAAGCATGAAAAGTATATATTAGCACCTCACATAAGTGTTTGGGATTCTCTCTTTCACTCGGTTATATAATAAATTATAACATAATAAGGGAAACAGAAAATCAACACTCATTACCTGTCATAGCATATAAATTACCATAGGCTTGGTAAAGGATCAAACCTCTATCGCTAGATGCAAGAATTATTCATTACTATCTAATAGGTCTTTTAAAGGGTTGTGAGGTATAGGTGTAAGATAATATATAATGGAAACGAAAATAGATGGGATACATTTGGGTGGCTTTGAGTGAATTTGGAGTGGAATGGTTAGCTAATTATTTATACAAATACACGTTGGTTTGGTTGCTACGCCAAGACTCGGACGAAGATATACAAACTCTACACAACTCTACATCAATCTCTTTTTTTTCTTTTCTATTTTTTTTGCTTTTTTTGTTTTTTTAATAATAGAATACATCATAACATGGGGTTTACAACATGTACCCCTACATTTGAGCTTTTACATGCTTGATATTTACAATCTAACTAATGACCCGATTTGAGGTGGATCAAAATAACATGGAGATCATATAACAAACGTATGGGGTATTGACTTAACTTTTCTTCCCCATTCTTCCATGAAATAAATACTACCATGAATCCCAATCGTCCCAAAACTATATTTACAAGGATAAGAACTTAGCAACCGTGTACTCAAATAATTAACTTGGGTTAAAACAATAATGTACTAAAAGCAAGTACACACAAGGTAGGCTAAGGCGATTTGGGTGTAACAATTGGTTTAAGGGTTAACAATGCTCTTCATTAATAATTTGGAATTCACTAGAAAATTACGAGAACTAAGAAAAAGGATAGGCTCGGAGGGTTGTACTAGGGGTATCCTGCACTAAAAATGAGTGCATGGCAAGGGTGTGAGATAGTTATATGATCGGTGTGACCGTTATAACAATTACAGGTTTAAAACATGGGTTAATCCTAATGCCTCTTATCAAGCAAATCCTAATACTTACTATGCGGTCTCGTAATGCATCACAAAAACAAGTTCTAGAATTTAATATACTACCGGTACACTCTCATAATCCAAAAGTAATCAATACCAATGTTCCAGAAAAGGCGACAAAACCACGTATACACATCCGTAACGACGGAATAGACATACATGATTGCTCACTCCTTAACTCGAACAAGCTAAAGGTATAATATCTAAGGGCGAACCTTACATTTTGGGGGTGGAATTTGAGGGTTTTTGTGCTAGTAATATAAATTCCTATCCATGAGACGCTATTAATACTTAGTTTTCGTTGGTATGTGTCATAAAAAAATTAAATTTTGGTTAAAATTACCTCTTATGTTATGTTTTGATATATTACCTATCATTTTAAGGACAAAGCAAATGGCAAATGAAAAAATAGTTTCTAAGGCTTATTTCCCCCTACACTTAAGTTGAACATTGTCCCAAATGTTCTATAAATGTACCCGTAAAAACGAATAAAGGGAAAAGAAAATAAGTAAAAGAAACTAGTACTCCCCTAGTTTGCTCAATAATTAGGAAGAAACATGCGATAACTGGTTAAATCGTCATCTAAGAATTGTCCAATGAAACTTCCTAATAACTTCCAAGCTTCTTCTCATCAAATATAACCTGTAAGCAAAGACAAAGACAACTATACCAAGCATAAAATGTGCGATATACAAATATACAATGTGAATTTAGGATTTAACTTGATAAAGCAGTAAAGATAGGATGAGAGAATTGTTAAACTCATTGGTTTTGTAGGTTTATAACAGAAGAGTACATATTTTAAACGTTATGCAAGTTTTATTTTCAAAAATAATTAAAAACTTTTAGTTTTCTAGACCTGGGCATTTGACGCCGTCAGGGATATCCTGACGCCGTCATAGGTGTTGTGGTGACGGTGTCGCGTGTAAATCGTGACGCCGTCTCTACGTTCTATGAAAACGAAATTTTTATTTTTGATGAAAAATTTCCTGCACTTGATTCCATAAGTTAATTCTTGTACAAATGGCTGCATAAAACTTAAGATTTGACAATTTACCCATATGACTTGACCCGAATTAATCTAAACAAATTATTTAAAATGCTTGAACTTGGTTCAAAAACCAGATAAATTCCCCTACACTTATTATTTGCAAAATACCTTTGATTAAAATTAAAACGAGGTTAAAAATAAACAAAGCATGATTACAAGATAGAGTTTGAACAAGATAGATCAAAATCAAAAGAATAAAACACATGACACTCCTAATGTGCGAGAAAAGTAAAATTGGGTTGTCTCACAAAAAGCGCTTTTCTTTATTTTACGAGTCTTGTAGTTAGACTTGAAGTCACACGTTCTTACGTGACTTCTCCTTCATCTTCCATTCCTCCTTTTGCTGTAATAAGAGTGGGATGCTTGCCTTTGAAATTCTTGCTCCTCCATTGGTTGAACTCTATCTCCTTTTCCAAGTGAAGGTTTATCCTTTCTTCCCATTCCAAGACTAGCCTATTTACAGTCATAGTGGAGGTTATGGGCTCTATGTCATTCTTGACTCCTTTCTCGGTCACACATGGGGGGTCAGGTATCCTATGGAAACTTATCTAACTCTTTCCATATCTTAGAGTTATGGTACCTTTATCAAACTTAATTACGGCCTTGGCCGTTGTCAGGAATGGTGTTCCTAGGATGAAAGGCCTTTTTTTCGTTTTCCTTGATATCCAAAATCATAAAGTCTATAGGGTACACATGTTTAGTGACCTCAACTAATATGTCCTCAGCAATTCCTAAAAGGTAAATGTACGAGTGGCTAGCTAATAAGAGTCTAATGTTTGTCTCGGTAGGCCTTTTATTGGTAAGTTTCATGTAAGTGGAGTAGGGCATGACATTCACATCGGACCCTTGATCGACGAGGGCGTTCACGTGCTTAAGGCCCCCTATGCTGCAAGGTATTTTGAAATTCCCTCTGATGTCCTCCTTCTTTGTTATCTTTTTCTTGAGGATCGCTTCATAAACAGGCCCCCAAGGTAACACATTATATGTCTTTCCCTTTACCTTTCCAGCTCGAGCTCTTGACAGAGAGTCATTGAACCTATTATTATCAATTAGTCCCTTGATTAGTTTTTCATTAATCCTATGCTTCAGATAATATTCTACAGGCCGAAAATTGAGTACTTCCACCACTTGTCCACTTCTTCTATCTCAACCTTTTCTATTGGCTTGTTTTCAGTTTCATTATTCCCTTCGTCTTCCTTCACTGGTATTCTCGTTTCTGTTCCGGTAGGTTTTACAATGTTGTTGAGTGTCTCATTTGTCTTGTTACTCTTTTCTTCCTCTCCTCTTGCTAGAGAGATAGAATTTACATTCTTGGTGATGGGGAATTTGGCTTCTTCCCTTATTAATACTTTCTTAGGGGTTCTGCTGGTCGTGAGCTCCTTGAGAAGTCCGAACATTTCAGTCATTCTGTCGTTGATCTCCTCGCTTGCTTGAAAATGGCGTTCTCAAATCTTTTCATTCTTTCGGAGTATGCTGCCATGTAGTCCCTTACTCGAGCCTCAAAAGTAGTTCCTAATGCTTGGGGTTGAGGGCTTGGACCTGTATGTTCACGGAAAGTAAAGGGATTCAGCTTTGGCGGCTCGTTATGCCTTTGCAAGCGAGGGTTAGAATAGACTGCATCAGCATAAGCATAAGGGATGTGTGTTGAGCTCCTAGGGGTTAGATGCGATCCATTTAGTAAGAAGTTAATATGGTCTTCGAGCTCAAGAAGTCTTCGGTCAGGTATTTTTTAGATGCCTTAAGGTGTAGAAATAGCCTTAACCGGTTTGACGAATTCTTTCATGTCATTCCACATGGTCGTAGAGAGCGAGGTTCTCAATGATTTCCCAAAATTCTTCGGCATTCTTATGGCGGAGTTTGTCGTCGGCAGCGTGGTCAATCTCGCACTAAGATGAAAAGAGACATGATCATAAAAAAATAGATTTGAAGCCAACGATCAATGCCGTGATGAGGGACTTTTTAGAGTAAGTCCTTGAAATGAGTCTATGCTTTGGATAAAGATTCTCCATGATGTTGTTGGAACATCAGGATATCATTACGGAGTTTTGCGGTCCTTCCTAGTAGAAAGAATTGAGCAAGGAATCAGGTAGTAAGATCCTCCCATGTGGTGATGGATCCTGCTAGAAGACGTTTAAGCCAATTGCTAGCTTGATCGCGAAGGAAAAATTAAAATAAACGCAAGCGCGTTCTTTCCCTATTTGCACTATCAAGGTCAAGTGAGTCCACAAGTTTAAGAAAATCCTTGAGGTGCTGGTTTGGATCCTCAGACCGAATTCCGTAGAATGAGCATCCGTTTTGCACCAACCGGATGGTGTCAGATCGAAGAGGTACCACGTTGTTCCTTGCGAGGAGCTCGATGGTATTCCTATAGCCCTCATGGCTAGGTTTGGAGTAGTTTCCTAGAGTGCAGATAGGATTCTCGTCTCCTATGGTGGTTGACGAGAATGAGTTATGAAACAAATAACACGAAGAAAAGATAGACTATGAGAAAGCTAATATGCGGAAATTAAAGTCTTACTTAAAAGGATTCAAGCAAGTAGAACTAAGCTAAACTATGATCAAAACCTAACTATTCCCCACGCAGCGACGCCAAAAACTTGTTGCAGTTGTCGTAAGGGACTTCTACAAGAAGTTTTACAACTCCCTAGGCAGTGTACCTAATCGTTGTAGTATAGTATAGGCAAGACTCAGGGGTTGTTATCGTTCTCTAGGGGAATAGGTTGGGAAGGCTTGATCATGGTCAAACAGAATTCTAAGGGTTGAGAGAAGATTTTTTTTGTATTTTTATATTTTATGAAAGCAGTAAATCATATAATTGAGAGGTTGGTTTGGTTTTAGCTATTGAACTAAATAATAAACTAAGCTACTGGTGATAAAAATATAATAAAATATTGTGTTCATTTAATCATGTATTACTCCCTAGATTGCTTCTCTTAATGTTGTTGCTTTGTCACACTTGTGATGATCTATGTAATTATTTCCTAAGTCATAAACGAATTACACGAATCCGCCATCTATTTAATATTTCATTAAGGCAACGCACAAGTAAGGTAGTATGAAGACTATTACAAGGCCCCTAAGAGTATATTAAATGCATTTGAAATATATTAAGAGTGGATCAACCATATAAGGGGCAAGGTAGTATGAAGACTGTTTCCCTATGGTATCCTTTCTACACAATCATGTTTTTCTAGACATATCAACAGCGATACAGACAAAAGTTGGTTTTCTAAGACCTAACATGCATATTCATCACAAGAAGCAACACCACTAAGATCTACATTCTAGGTTTCATACAATCATAAATAAACACAATGGAAGGTTTAGCCAAGCATGTTAAAGATAAAGTAAGAACAATAATGAATCAAACAACACATAAACATATTGAATGATTAAGATAATCTTACTTGATTAAAACATGAATTGAAGGAAGTACAATAGGGTTTTGAGGCCCTAAAATCGTCCCTAACAGCTGTTAAATAAACTAGGATTCGTCCCTTTCTTTTACTCTAAAGTTACACACTTAAAACCCTAAAAACGGATTTGTATATATAGGAAAATCGTTGTGACGGCGTCGCATTTTAATCGTGACGCCGTCATCAGTAGAATATTCTAGATCTTGGGCTGGGTCGTGCGAGCTGACGCCGTCGTGAAATTTTGTGACACCGTCATGGTGGGAATTGTGACGGCGTCATGTGTATTTTGTGACGTTGTCTCCAGCCTCTGAGTAGAAATTCTTGAGAGAGTTGGTGTAGGTCCATAGTCTTGTTCTTTTATTCTCCAAATGAGCCCAAGTCACGTGTATTTCCTCCAAATGCCTTTCAAATGCTGAATACCTAAAAAAGAACGATTAAGTACCTATTTTGGGCATAAATGCACGATTTAGGGGGTTAAACAACCCCGAAAAAGTGTATAAAATTACACCTCATCACGCCGTCGCTCCGCCAAATCTTCTAGAGTTTCTTTTGAGGCGGCTACGTTCTGACGCCGTCTCGGAAATCTTGACGTCGTCGCTTGTATGATATGACGTCGTCGCTAGGAATTGGGTAGCCGTCTCTAGGCACTATACGGAAATCTTTAAGAGACTTTGGTGTAGAGTTGTAGTCTTGTCCGTTTCTTCTCCAATTGAGCCCAAGTCACGTGTTTTTCATCCAAAAATCACCAAATGCTAAAAACGCAAAAACAATCTATTAAGCACATAATTTGGGCATATTTGCATAATTTAGGGGGTTAAATGACCCTGAAAATGTATATAAAATGACACCTCATCAATGATTCTTACTCTGATACTATTTCTCCATTCATCTTCTATGACACACAACAACAACATCTCTACCTTATACAAGCATGTCATTTTCAACGAATCTTATAACGTCAAAAGTTACCTTTCAACCTTCACGGGAATGATAGCGATCAAGTTTGTTTGTTCGTGTGACAACCGTGATTTAATCAAGTTAGTGATACCTTTAAAAATGGCTAAGGGTTCATTTTATGTGTTTAAGTTTTGTGCTATATGATTTTATGTGTGCTAAGTGGTTTACATATGTGCATGATGTCATTTTAGAGGTAAATGATTATCTCATTTTGTGTGTATATGAGTTTGGTGTTAAGTATTTCATTTGTTCACATGTGGTGATAATGGAAATGAAAGACGTGTTGCATGTATTGCTACGTCAATTCTTGGTTTTTAAGAGTTAAGCGTTTATAAGAAGTGTAAGTTATTGGAAAGGAAGCATGTGAGTGAAATATGGAAGTTTGCAGTAAACATTTCCAAAAATAGAAAGTAAATTGTGAAATGAAAAGTTATTTTTAGAAAGTTAGTAAGTAGCGTTTATGTAAAAAGGTTTACCCAAATTAGCTTAGGTTTTTATGAAAACTTAAGGTAATGAAGATAATTATGTAAAAAATAATAATTAAAAAATATATATAAAAAAATATATATATTAATCTTGGGCCGGTCAAAGGAAAAAAAGAGAAAAAAATAAAAGAATTTTTTTTAGGAATCCTAATTGTATAAGGAAACCAATAATTAAAAAGTCCTATATATATATATATATATATATATCCCTAAACCCTAAAACATTTTTTCCTCCCCTCTCTTGGGTGTGTTTGGTCGAAATTCATCAAGGAGAAACCATAAAAAAAAATTAAAGAAAATTTAAGAAAAGGATCATAAGGATTCACGGGTAAAAGGTTTAATCTATAATCTTTTTTATTTTAACTCTTTTAATTAAATCATGTAACAATTAATATGGTGGATCATTAGGGTTTTAAAAACTTTTGAAAATAAGTATGTATTAATCATGTTAGAGTGGTTAGGATTTAATTAGGATCATATTAGTGTAAATGGTTAGGGTTAGATCACGTTAATTTATGATTTAGAGTTAAGCAGATTTTAGGTCTGTGTTCAACTGATCATATCTTGATGATAGAAATGTGCTTTGATATGATTCAAAAGCCTAAATTGAAGTTCAAAGAGTCTATTTTTCAAAAAGTTTGGCCTCGATTGATTTGGAGTTCTGAAAGTTAGTTAAATATTAGTTACAAGAAAAGTTGTCAAAATAGTAAATACGGGTCAGAATTAGGTCATGTTTAGGAGGGTAAACCCCTAACTTAAAAATCGAATTAAGGTTAGCCAAAACACAAAAGTTAAGTTCTATATGTCTGTTAACTTCACTGAGAAAATTAGCCTCTAATTAGTTTTCTAAGTATGGTAATGAGGGCCATATATTTTAGTGTGCAATCAGATCCGAATTGGGACAATTTTGAAGTTTGATTTTATTTCGGATAGTTTCACATGTAATGGATACTTGGGAATCACAAGATAGTTAGTAAACTCATAAATGAACTTAGGCAATTTTTTTAATAATTTATAAAGGTTATAAAGTATGGGTTTTAAGTTGGTTAAGACACGCTAAAATTCTGCATTTCTGGATAAATTATAGTTAACTAGTATAATGTGTTAACAAGATGGTTAAGGTTAGGCATGGTGTCGGGGCAACCTATGATGGTTAATCAAACCCTTAGACATCCATCATATGAGTGTTACATGGACTTGATCTTTTAGCTTGGTTGCGTGTAACACGTTTGTGTTTGTATTGTGTAGCTTGTGTTAATATTGTTTGGAAGCTGCTTGTGCATCAGGTGAGTTTCATAGTCCCTCTTTTTATATTGCTTTTAAATTGGGATGGAAATGATGCAAATGAATTTGAAATATTTTAATTACTGTGATTATGTGTCTTTATTTTAAAAGTGTATGGACTTTACTTGGCTATTGTATGTTACGTGTATTTGGATCGGGGGTAACGTTCCTACCCATTTGTTGTGATATTAGATCGTAGGTAACATTCCTACCCATGTGAAGTGATGGTTTTAATAGATCGGGGGTAACATTCCTACCCAAGTGTTGATACTTGTTGGATCGAGGGACACGTTCTGTTCCCATGATCGTTATGGTTACATTTGCATGTTAGCTTGTATGATAGTACATTAATTGTTCTGCCAAGTTTGCATTAATCACGGTAATTGTTTATAAGCTTTGATTTTCGTGTCTTAAACCTATGACTCTCACCAACCTTTGTGTTGATGTTTTAAGTATCATTTTCAAGTAACCATCTTGAGGATGTTAAAGTTAGGAAGAGTGGCTAGTAAGACCGTAGGCTTGCATGCGGAGTCATTCTCCTAGAGATTTTATTTATGTCATTTAAATTGTTTGATACTTGGTTGTTATTTGATTGTTTAGACTCTTGGATTATGTTTCTTTGCGGTTGACTTTGCTATCGTAATGCAAGACTCCTTTATGTTGTGTTAGATATTGTCATGACACATTGTATCTCATTTGTTTATCTATTCATTATAGTTCTCTCATTGGTTAGACACAATTGTGTTATGATGATATCCATGATGTTATGCCTCGTGTTTCCGCCTAGACGAGGTGTGACAGATTGGTATCAAAGCCTTTGTTTATAGAGAAGTAGGCGGTTGAACCTAGACTATAACATAGGGGTCCTCCATGTTGATGCATTTAGGGCTTAAGTGTTTAATGTTATAACTGCTATGCTTCCCCTCTATTTTTGCATAGCTTATATATTTCGTATTTTGCTAAGTTGTCATTTTAGTTATTTTGCCTACCATTATCTGATATGATATGTATTACTTTCTTAGTATTTTAGCTATGTTTTCCCCCACCCGTAAGAAGTCTCGTTGAGGAACCGTTTTCCCAACTGGACTTAAGCGTTATAAGGAGCCTCTTATGGAACCGAAGGAGATAGGATAGTTGATCGTTTGTCGAATGCGTGCAGTAGGGCTGGACCCGCGAAGTCAGGTGATTCTTTCTTGCGAAGGCAAAAGTCCAAACCCAAGCGAGGCCAGCATTAATTTATCCTGTCCTTTACGTCGTCAGTTGAGATATGAGTATTTTCTTTCGGATATTTTGTATTTTGGGAGTCGTTGTGAGACTTTCGTTCCTTTATGTCGTTTCGATTTTATTTTGATATAAGTAAGTAGTTATTTGATGGAGCATTCTTTATGTGTTAAGTTGGAGTGGTTTAAGATGTGCAATGTGGTATATGTGCTTATATGTGAATTATGATTAATATGGGTAGTCTTAGAAGTAAGTACACGTGTGAAAGGAGGCACTTATAATTATGGTGGCCAACATAATTATAAAGGCATCACACACGTAGACTTGAAAATGATTACATTTATTTGTGTTTAGTTGTAAGGTGGTAGTGTAAATATTATTTTTTTATATTAGCATTCATGATAAGGATGATGGTATGGGTAGAGAATTATTCTCTTACCCTAATTGGATGATATGTTAAGTTAAGTTGTATAGATAGTAAGTTTCCCTTCTATCTAATATTTGGGGATACCTAGTATTACTATTATAGAGGTTTCTTGTTTGCTCGGTTGTTTGTTTGGATTTCCTTAGTCTGAGCTTAGCATCCCTTCATCGTACTTTGTTAGTAAGGATACCTGATTTTTCCTATTCGACGTCTTGATGTATATTGGTTGTTCGGATCTGCTCTTTCGGATATAATCGTGTTTCGTTAGTTCTTTCGTTGCATTGATTACTCGTATGAGTATCAAACGTTTCTTTTAAGCACTAATTGTTCCTAACATATTAGTGTGGATTATTACTCCCTTGGTTGTATATCCCTTGGTTTTCGTAACCCGTTGGCGACGTGTTAGTATCGATGCTTTTAGGTTTGCTCTGTTGATCGTTATTTTGGATAAGACCTTATGTTTTCTTTTGGGTACGTAACGTCTTGCAAGAGTTTTCTTGTACGAGTTCGTTTGATTTTATTTTGAGTATATGGTTTCTGGTATTTTCTTTTCTTTTCAAACAATAGAATTGTGTTAGAGTTTGTACGATGTTTTACGATCCCTTTTGGTATTATGGTGTCCTTTGTTTGAGTAACCTATTTTATAATTGATGTCTAATTATAAAAACCATTTTGAAGTATTGTGTTAGTGTTTGAGAAAAACTGTGTTTAAAATGATCTTTGTAAATAGAATATGTTTAAATGGCATATGCAAATAGGATATGAAAATTGTTGAGTGGCTAAATAAATTTTATTTTATTTTTTTTAAAAAGCAGGTTTAAAGTGATTCATAGTGGTAAGGTAGGATACACCATTTGATAACCAACTTTAGATTTTTATGACAGCTAGAATGAATTTTATAAAGATTACATTTAAGACAATTTTATTTATTATTTAAAATGATTTTTATACTTAAAGTGACTTTCTTTATTTTAAATTGATTTTTATAAAAAACATTATTTAATTTGGTCTTTCGAGTAAAGTCGATAATTGGTATAAGAATTTCCGTCTTTCGTATTGATTTTTTTATGTGTTCTTTTGTCGTGGTACGCCTGTTGATTTTTTTTTCATTCGCGTGTTCACTCGGTACATATACGTATCCTTTCTTTCAAAGGATTCTTATGTCATTTGATCCACGTCTTTTTGCATATGTGGAATCTCCTATATGCATTCTAGCCTTTGACTCGATATTCGTTTGTTATCCTATTCGATTGTTCGTAACCCTTGGAGTTCGTTGATACCGTTGGGTCATGGAAGTTTCGATGTGATTGTGGGAATGGACTGGTTGTCCCAGAATAAGGCTGTGATAGTTTGTCATGAAAAGGTGGTTGAAATACCGTTGGAAGGTAGTGGGATACTTAGGGTTCAAGGGGAACGTATTTTAGGAGCCGCTAAAGCCTTAATGAATGCTAAGGTAGATGAACCAAAATTGAGTGATATATCTGTAGTACGGGATTTTGTTGATGTATTCCCGGAAGACTTGTCGGGGTTACCACCACAACGACAAGTTGAGTTTCGCATAGATTTAGTTCCTGGAGCGACGCCAGTTGCGAAGTCTCCATATCGTCTAGCGCCCTCGGAAATGCAAGAATTGTCTAGGCAGCTTCAAGAGTTGCAAGACAAGGGTTTCATACGACCGAGTCATTCTCCGTGGGGAGCACCAGTGTTGTTTGTTAAGAAGAAGGATGGCTCTTTTCGTATGTGTATCGATTATAGAGAATTGAACAAGTTAACTGTTAAGAATCGATATCCTCTCCCTAGAATTGATGACTTATTTGATCAACTACAAGGTTCATGTTATTTCTCCAAGATAGATCTTCGATCGGGTTATCACCAGCTCTGAGTACATGAGGACGATATTCTAAAAACCGCGTTTCGAACAAGGTATGGACATTTTGAGTTTACCGTTATGCCCTTCGGATTAACCAATTCACCGGCGCTCTTTATGGATTTGATGAACCGAGTTTATAAACTGTATTTAGATAAGTTTGTTATTGTATTCATCGACGACATTTTGATCTACTCAAAGACTAAGGAAGATCATGAAGTGCATTTGAGGTTAGTTTTAGAATTATTGAGGAATGAGAAGTTGTATGCTAAATTCTCCAAGTGTGAGTTCTGGTTACAAGAAGTTCATTTCCTTGGTCACATGGTTAATCAGAGTAGTATTCACGTGGACCCAAGTAAGATAGAGGCAGTAAAGAATTGGAAAGCTCCTACGACATCGTCTGAGATTTGATCATTTTTTAGGGTTGGCAGGTTACTACCGTTGTTTCATCGCAAATTTCTCTAAGATTGCTAAACCTCTTACCTCGTTGACTCAGAAGAACCAAAAGTATGTGTGGGGTGTGGAACAAGAAGAGGCTTTCCAGACTTTGAAAAAAAAATTGTGTGATACACCGATATTGTCACTTCCTGATGGAGTTGATGATTTTGTAGTTTACTGTGATGCTTCAAATCAAGGATTAGGTTGTGTGCTTATGCAAAGAAATAAGGTAATTGCTTATGCGTCAAGGCAGTTAAAAATCCACGAGAAGAATTATACAACACATGATCTAGAGTTGGGAGCAGTGGTGTTTGCTCTAAAAACATAGAGACATTATTTGTATGGTATGAAAAGTCTCATTTACACGGATCATAAAAGTCTCCAACACATATTTGATCAGAAGGAGTTGAATATGCATCAAAGGAGGTGGATTGAATTATTTAGTGATTATGAATGTAAAATTCGCTATCATTCGGGTAAATAGAATGTGGTGGCTGATGCATTGAGTAGGAAGGAACGGGTGAAACCTAAACGTGTACGGGCAATGGCTATGACTATTCAATCTTTAGTAAAAGGAATGATACTAGCAGCTCAGGGTGAGACGCTCAATCAGGAGAACATACTTACTGAAAGGTTACATGGTTTAGATCAGCAGATGGAAAGGAAAGGAGACGGAAGTTTGTACTTTATGGATCAAATATGGGTTCCGTTAGTAGGAGGTGTGAGAACAGTAATTATGGATAAGGCTCATAAGTCTAGGTATTCTGTACATCCTGGAGCGGATAAGATGTATTATGACCTTCAAGATATGTACTGGTGGCCGGGAATGAAGAGGGATATTGCTACCTATGTTAGTGAATGTTTAACTTGTGAAAAGGTAAAGGCTGAGCATCAAAGGCCTTCGGGCTTATTACAACAACCAGAGATGCCTGAATGGAAGTGGGAAAACATCACCATGGACTTCATCACAAAGTTACCTAGAACAAGGAGTGGGCACGATGCGATATAGGTTGTAGTTGATAGATTGACCCAATCAGCACATTTTTTTGCAGTACGTGAAGATTATAGTACTGAGAAATTAGGAGGTTGTACACCGATGAAATTGTCGCGCGTCATGGAGTGCTTGTGTCGATAATTTCGGATCATGATGCACGGTTTACATCACGTCTCTGGCAAACATTTCAAAAAGCCTTAGGAACGCGATTGGATATGAGCACGGCTTATCACCCTCAAACAGATAGACAGAGTGAGCGTACAATTCAGACATTGGAGGATATTTTAAGGGTGTGTTATACTTTGGTGGCAGTTGGGATGTCCACCTATCGTTAGCTGAGTTCTCTTATAACAACAGTTATCACACTAGCATTCGGTGTGCTCCGTTCGAAGCACTATATGGAAGAAAATGTAGGTCACCTGTGTTATGGGATGAAATTGGGGAAGGTAGTTTGATTGGACCCGAATTGGTACAGGAAACGACTGATAAAGTAGTGGTTATAAAAGAGAAGCTCAAAGCGGTGAGAGACTGTCAAAAGAGCTATGCTGACAACAGGCGCAAACTGTTGGAATTTTAGGTTGGAGATCGTGTGATGCTAAAGGTGTTGCCTTGGAAGGGCGTGGTTCATTTTGGGAAGAAGGGTAAGTTAGCCTCGAGGTATGTAGGGTCATTTGAGATTCTTAAAAGGATCGGTCCTGTAGCATATCGGTTAAGATTGTCTAAGGAATTGAGTGGTGTACATGACACATTTCACGTGTCAAACCTAAAGAAGTGTTTGGCGGATGTTAGCCTGCATGTGCCATTGGATGAGATTAAGGTTGACAAAACTCTTCATTTTGTTGAGAAACCTGTAAAGATTATGGATCGTAAAATTAAGAGTTTAAAATGTAGTAAGATATCACTTGTGAAGGTTCGTTGGAATTCAAAGCGTGGTCCCGAGTTCACTTGAGAAAGCGAAGACTGTATGAAGTCTAAGTATCCTCAGTTATTTGTTGATCATGCGGTTGAACCAACTAGTTAAATCTCGGGACGAGATTTCCATAAGGAGGGGATACTGTGACAACCGTGATTTAATCAGGTTAGTGATACCTTTAGAAATGGCTAAGGGTTTATTTTATGTGTTTAAGTTTTGTGCTATGTGATTTTATGTGTGCTAAGTGGTTTACATATGTGCATGATGTCATTTTAGAGTTTTGTGTGCATATGAATTTGGTGTTAAGTATTCCATTTGTTCACGTGTGGTGATAATGGAAATGAAAGACGTGTTGCATGCATTGTGTAACATTTCGTATTTTCATGTCATTTTACGACGTCAATTATTTCATTATATTTTTTTAGTTTTCATCTCGTACGCGTTTACTTTTAATAAAGTTAAATCGCGTAAGCTAAAAATCAACAATCAACGTAAACGGGCACCAAATAAATTAAAGTTTATGTCAAGCCATCATTATATTATTTTTTTTCAAAAGTAATAATTAACTTTTATATTTTATTTTTGTTGGTTACGTAAATTAAATACGTTTCGCAATAAAATACGTTTAGGCATACCCGGAACCACAAAAATAATTCTACGCTTCAACAAATACCCACATTTATACCCAATACATAAAAGTTACAAAAATATATCATATATAGCATATATATGCCAAAATTAGTGCAATTTATACAAGGTTATATAAGAAAAATCTTACAACTTGGTCAAATGTACCTCATTTGCATTAATACTTAGCCATTCCATGTTGGTTTGACCAAAGACACAAAAACAAGAACCCTTGAAACCCTCCTTATGTCCCTTTGAATGTTTACTTGACTATTGACCATGGAATATCATATAAGTGCAAGTAACTAGCTAAGTTATCACATAGAATCAAAACACTTAACCAAAAATTGAAAAATCTCTTCCTTTGCTCACTCTTAAGCTCACGGCTCAAATAGGGCATCCAACCCAATCCATACTAATTTTTATACAACCTATACACATCTATGCACATCCATTCTAAGATATCCTAAGGTGTTTCCAAGCATTGGATTACCTTTTTCAAGCATTAATCAAGAAAAGTGAAGTTAGGGTTTTCACTTGGAAAACTATGGTTAATATTGTGCAAGCTTTGGTTTCTAGTCTAAACAAGGGTTTAGATTGTGTTAGTCATCATCTTCATTCACCATAAGGTCTACTAGAACCCTTTATGTTCTTATAGTTTTCATTTCTATGCATATGTTATTTCTTTATAGCTAAATCACCATTTAAGATTTTTAACATATAAATGGAATTATTACTTGCAATGGTCATTTTGTACACTAATATACATGTTGTGT